>PVKZ01003900.1:0-107450 GCA_004027375.1 Macroglossus sobrinus | reverse complement strand
TAGATTGACCTGCTTGCTGGAGGACCAAGTTCAAGTCCTTGCTCAGCTAGTTCCTAGCCACGCATTGCTAGGAGGTCCATCGCCCCTAGGCGGGAAAGCAGGCCGCCCAGGACTGCCCTGAGGCCCAGCTGTGTTTGTGTTTGTGTCCCCGTGGGCCTGGCCTGCCCTCTCCCCAGGCAGGACGTAGCTGCCCGTCCTGTCCCTGCGCGGCTCCCGTCCTGTGGTGTGAGCCTGTGAGGAGGGGACAGCTCCTGACTGACAGCCCTTGCCTTCTCCGCCCCTGCAGGCAGCGAGTACGACGAGGAGGAGGTGGATTACGAGGAGTCGGACAGCGATGAGTCCTGGACCACCGAGAGCGCCATCAGCTCCGAGGCCATCCTCAGCTCCATGTGCATGAACGGAGGGGAGGAGAAGCCTTTTGCCTGCCCAGTTCCTGGATGTAAAAAGAGATACAAGGTAAAAAAAGAAAAAAAAACAACGGAAAAGTACCACGTCACCTGGCAAAACTGCATGCCTGTGGGCAGGGCCCACTGCGGGCAGCAGCCCCTCCGGGGCTGACAGGGCATGTGGCCCTCACCGAGACACGGGCCCAGGCCCGGGCTGCCACCGGCCAGGGCCGTCCCTGGTTTCCAGGTGGCTGGTGGGGTTTTCCCTTCTGGCCCATGTGGAGCTGCAGGTCGGAGGAGATGGTTCTGTAGGATGACCATAACTTTGATGCTCTTCAAACTCACGTCACATCCGTCAGACTATGAAACATGTCACCTATTTGTCACTCCTTTGAAGTCTTAAAGCCCCTGCTCAGAGCCCTGTGAGAAAACGTTGTAGGGTATTGTAGCTTCCAGCTAAGGAAGTTCTCGCTCCCTCCCCGCCACCCCCCAGTGGCCTGAAAGGAGATGAGGGAAAAAGGGGGCTTTGATATTTTTCTCGCCAAACCACCACCTCTGGGTCCTCTCTGCAGATGACAGAGTGTGTGTGTCTGAGAGACTCACCCTGGGTCTCGTCTCATAGGAAGCTGGGGCACTAAGTTTTCTCTTAAGAAACCTCAAAGGGACACAACAATGAGAAACACCCACAATAATCAAGTATGGGTCCCGAGGTCACATTTTTTTTTTAATGGGCAAACTTTCCCATGAAGTTTTAGCAGCTCTTTAAAGTCCAACTCTGAGGTAGGAATACGAAGATCAGAAACATACCTAGTACGTGTGCAGTAAGCTCATCTACCCACAGCTCAGCAGACTTGAAAAATGCGTGATAGCGTTAGCTATCTCAAATATGTGTGTCCGAACACTAAAAAAATCATCGGTTTCAGTACTTTTTATATCTGCTACTGATACAAATAGATCTTAAGGTGAGTGGCCTGAGGTTTCCTCTGCTCTGTACCCTGTCAGGATGTTATCACGGCGAGTCCGGATGGGCTCTGTTTAGAATGAAAACACGGGGATGGAGATGCAAGGATGCCGTCCGGGTCTGGGCAGGTCCCCGAACGCGCCGTGTCAGGGTCGTGGAGGTGGGAGGAGGATGCCAGACCCCGGGGGGCTGCTAGACAAGCTCGCTTTTCCCGGGGGCAGCGGGCTCTACGCTGCAGAAGTGGAGAGAGCTTGACCGAGAACGCCATCACCGTGTCAGGCCTGCCCCGCAGGGAACTCTGTCTCTCCATGTGTCACATAACGGTCCCTCCATGCTTTGCCCCACCCCTCAAGTGTCCAGACGGATGTCTTGCATATCAGCTGTGTTAAAAGAGAAGGACACGGTAATGACCCGGACTGAGGCTGACGCTGCACCCCTATTCTGGCTAAAAGATCAGGTGCTCTCCCCTTCCCACCTCTGCCTCCTTTCCCTGCACATCCTTTCCACCTGCTCACGGCTGTTTTCTTGTCGTTATTCTTTTGCTCCTGTTTGCCTTGGGCGGCCCGCAGTCGTCTGTGTCGGGGTCGCTGGGGGCCTTCCTGAGCGCTCCTTCTGTATCTAAGCGAAGCCTGAGGGAGCCTCGGGCAGGAGGCTGCTTGGTCCCCCCACTGCCTGACGAGACAGGTGCTGGTTGGCGGTCCTGCCCCCGTGAGCGGATGGGAGCCTTTCTGGGCCAGAGTGCCTGGAACCCGAGGAGGGGGCAGCTCAAAGGCGTAGGTGCTCCCCAAGAGCTCCAGGTGGCTGTGCTCGGGGTCTCCGACGCCGCGGCTTGACTCTCCTCTGTGAGTCGCCGGCCAGGGGGCAGCGCTGCTCCCTGGGTAACCGTTTCCCCTTATTTGTCGCACGGTCGTCGGCATGGGTGCTGGTGAGCGGGGTTGACGAGCAGGCGGGCCATGGGACCGGGCAGGATTCAGACATGCTGCCACCGCGTTTGTCCCCAGGGCTGACTGCAGACGTGTCGCGTTCCTTGCCCCCGCTGACAGGCTCTCACCAGCTGAGTGTCACGGGCACTGACTCAGGATCAGCCCTGCTCAGCCCGCCGTTGGCATTTGCAGAACTGAAAGATGAGGCACCTGACTTCCCCGCCTTCGTGCTGCGTGGGGCGAGGGAGGAGGCCGGGGCGTGTAGCGAAGTCTCCAGGTCGTTCCCCACATCCCTTTCTTTGCCCAGGTCGCCCCACTTCCTTCCTCGTTCGAATGCCTCTCGTTTCTCAAGGCACAGCATAAAACGCCGCCTCCTCTGGGAAGCCCTCGTGGGTTTCCCAGGCTGGCTCCCCACTCATAAAGTTGTCCACATGCTGCTCCTCCCGCTGGCGGGGCACTTACACCTCAAGCCCAAACCCGTAGACCCCCCTCCGCATCCAGCTCTGGTCCTGGGCACAGCAGGTATCCGAGGACCGAGGGACGGGCAAAATGCATGGGGCAGAGGGCGGCCAGGCGCCCGCCGACCACGCAAAGCCCAGAGCGGCGACTCGGTTCGTTCTCCGGGCCCTCCAGGCCGGTCCAGGCCGGTCCAGGCCCGGACGGCCGATCCCGCCGCGGGCGGTTCCCATCCCACCTCCCTCCAGACTCCAGGGGAGACGGGGTTCCCCACCCTTACGCCCGGGGATGGGCTGAAGCGTTTTGAGGTCTTCTCCTTTGATAACCTTCACACGAGTGCTTAGGGTTAACACCATTTTGCCACTTTTAAGAAACGGAAGCAGACCGACCCTTCTCCCTGCACAGTCGCTCTGCACGAGCCGTCTGCGGCTCGCAGAACGCGGTGAGTTCAACCGCACCACCGCACGCAGCACGCGGGGCCCCTCCCGCCGACCACGCGTCAGGCAGCGCAGGGGCCTCCCCCGGAGGGCGCTGCAGCCTCTCTCCCCTGGGGGTCCCACGGCCTCGCCTCTCCTGGGGGTCCCATCAGGTGGGAGCGTAACCGGATAGCAGCTTGGCAGTCAGTGATCAGAACTGTTCAGTGTTCGTGTCCGTTGGCTCCATGGTTCCCCTAGAAATTTATCCTAAGCACATCACCAGGGAAGGCAAAGGGTGATGTCCAAGGATGTTCATCACATTATTTAAAGTCAGCACAAATTTGGGATGAATCTCTAACAGGGGAACAGGAGAGAATTCGGCCGTCGTCAGTCCTGTTTTCAAAAAACATTTCACGTGGATGGAATCCAGTGTCGTATGACACGTGTCATAGGAGAAATACTGAAACAGCGCAGATGTTAAGCAGTGACTATACCTGTTCTTTTCTTATGCTGTTTTCTAAATTTCTATAGTCACCTACACTGTACACAGGTCACTTTAATAATCGAGGAAGAGACCAGGGCCCTGCCCGACTGGCTGGGAACGTTCCCTGGGCTACCAGGCCAAGGCCAGTGGTGAGTGACTTGCACTCAGCTCCCTGGGGCTGGTGTGGTGTCCCCATACTGCACCAGGTGGCTTCGAACGTTAACGACCTCCGCCACCAACCCCAGCTTCTGGTTTTTCACTTTCCTTCCTCACCAGCTCTCCAAGCAGCTTCGTCCTCTCCTTTGTGTGGAACATCAAGGCTCACAGGAAATTGAAAAGTTATGGTTTTCATATCAAGGGCGCATGTCGCATATTGTATTTATTCAGGCCTGAGATCAAACACAGCTCAGGACACGATGGTCCAGCTTGGTGTCCAGATTGCAGGTTTCGGCTTTGATTGGAAGTGGGATTCTGATTGGGAGTGGGATTTTAATTGATTGGGAGTGGGATTCAGACCTGGAGTGGGATTTTGATTGATTTTGAGTGGGATTCTGATTAGGAGTGGGATTTTGATTGGTTGGGAGTGGGATTCAGACCTGGAGTGGGATTTTGATTGGTTGGGAGTGGGACTCAGACCGGGAGTGGGACTCAGACCGGGAGTGGGATTTTGATTGATTTTGAGTGGGATTCTGATTAGGAGTGGGATTTTGATTGGTTGGGAGTGGGATTCAGACCTGGAGTGGGATTTTGATTGGTTGGGAGTGGGACTCAGACCGGGAGTGGGATTTTGATTGATTTTGAGTGGGATTCTGATTAGGAGTGGGATTTTGATTGGTTGGGAGTGGGATTCAGACCTGGAGTGGGATTTTAATTGATTGGGAGTGGAATTCTGACTGGGAATAGGATTTTGATTGATTTTGAGTGGGATTCTGATTAGGAGTGGGATTTTGATTGGTTGGCAGTGGGATTCAGACCGGGAGTGGGATTTTGATTGGTTGGGAGTGGGACTCAGACCGGGAGTGGGATTTTGATTGGTTGGGAGTGGGACTCAGACCGGGAGTGGGATTTTGATTGGTTGGCAGTGGGATTCAGACTGGGCGTAGGATTTTGATTGGTTGGGAGTGGGATTCAGACCTGGAGTGGGATTTTGATTGGTTGGGAGTGGGACTCAGACCCGGAGTGGGATTTTGAAGGGCGCCTCCCCATTGCTGCCCAGTGACCGGCGCAGGGCAGGCAGGACGGACGTTCCTGGCAGCCTTGCCCAGCCCGCCCCCCAGGTCCCGCTCCGTACCCCCTGCCCTGCCCCTTCCTTCAGACCATTGTCCTTCATGGGCAGTGGTCTCCGGACAGAGTGTCCCCGTCCTTCCCGACTCCTGCACTGAGGAGTGAGTGCACGGCAGTGTGCTCAGGTGCCTGGAACCACGGGGGGCAGTGGGAACCCCAGAGCTAGGCATCCCCGCCATCCCGCAGATCTGTGGTTCCGGCAGCTCACCTTCCCGGAACGCCAGCTTCCTGTGAATCATGAGTATGGCATGAGCCAGTGGACAATCCGAACTCGGCTTGGGAAGAACTTCTTGATGCCAGTCCCCTTCCTGCCTTCAGAGAGCAGAGGGTTCAAGCAGCCCGTTTCCAAGTCGCCTGCCAGTGTTTGTTTTGTTAATATTTACGAAAGGCCACATGTCCCAGGATCTCTGAAATTAGGCACTTAGGGGACTCTTTTTAAGCTCCTCGGGTCTAAGAACGTGGAAGTCCCCACTGCCACATGTGAATGAACAGATGGGGAGAATCTTGTACTAACATTTGTGTGTCGTTGAAATGTGAACATTTTAAATCACAGCATCAAAGAGAAAGAGATGGTATGGTCGGGTTGGTTATTTTTTGAGGTTCTTTGGCCAACCCTGGAAATGCCACATGTTCCCAGAAGTGCAGTTGGTTTAATTTTTCCCCGAGTAATAATGCTGATGTATGGAATTGGCTGTTCTCACAGTCAGACACACAGCATGGTGTCTACATCCCAGCTGGGAACAGAACTCAGGACCTGCTGGAATCCGGGCCTGTCCTTATCTTGGTGAGCTGCGGATCCGGTTTCCTTGTGGCTTTTTGCCATTGGGGGTTTCAAACCTTCCATCACCTAATTAGTTATGAAAACTCAGGCCTGGAGACTGAGGCCTGATGCTGTCGGAGGTGCTGTGCCTTTTGCTTGTTGGTCAGATGCTTCTTAAGTTTTGTGTCCTCCGTTTTCTAACACAGTGTGATGGATCTGGGGCCCAGGGGAGTTGGGTCTGTGATGCTCCATCCTGAAACAAGGACGTGTTTGACTAAACCTTCATCCACAGAAAGGGACCCCACCAGGTGTTTGATTAAAATCTGCTGCGCCAGTACAAGAGGTATGAAGCAAGCAGATGCAAATCTCTGACATCTGTGAGCCTGCTACTTACTTGGAAACTTGACCGTCTTTCTCTAATGTTCATGAAACTAGTGACTCAATCAAGTACCTTAAAACAATGATCTTTCATGGTCACGTGAGTTCCCTGGCTGGAGCTAGGTAGTTCTTTGCCTCAGTTGCTCCCGGTGTGGCTAGGTATACAAGTTAGCTTCTTTATGCACCTGGGGCCTGGCAGGGCATATTCACCCTCCTCATCCTGTGTCATTAAAACTGTTTCTGCCACTGTCACTGCCCTCTTCACAGCCCACTGCGGCAAGCCCTCATTCCCTCTAGACGATGCGTGAGGAGCTTCCTTGACCTGCGTGCAGGCAGGGACTGATGTAGGGACGAAGGTGCAGAAAGCCAGGGGCCCGGTAGGTGTTCAGAACAGAGGGGTCCTTGTGATTCAACTCAGTGGACAAGGTTCAGACTGCAAGCGGAGCCAGGACCTGGTTGCTACTGACACCCCTGGGTTCAGCAGTCGAGGATTCCCTACTTAGGACTTTTAAAGGATTGCTGTGCCAACAGTAATAACCCATTTCTCCCGTAACAGTGAAGCATGTTCTCACAATTCCACTCAGAAATGTCACACTGTGCTAGGTGCCCAGGGAACAGCAGACAGCCCACCCCTGTGCTCAGGGAGCCCAGCAAGCGTACCTTACGGAGAGAGCAGACGGCGGTGCTGGCACCTTTCCTGGGGCACAGGACCGGGCTCCGTGGGGCGAGAGCCACGTGACACTAGGACCCCTGCACGTGTCAAGCCTTCGTTTCTGTTCCTCCCTCATCCGGCAATGGCTGACGCGGAAAGTTGCCCAGACCTGTGCTCTGACATCACCTCTGCCATTGACGCTCATTTAAACCTCACCCTTTACCTGGGATTCGCAATGGGAACTGCTGAGCTTGCGAAAGCCACAGAGTGGTCTCGGCCTGGAGTCCCGCGGCCACAGAGCTAGCAAAACCGGCGAGCGGAAATCCAGGAGGCCAGTGTGTTCAGAACTCTTCTGCTGAGAACGCCATAATCTGAAGGTTTTTAGTGCGTTTGGAATATTAAATAAAAGCCCGCGGGTATGTGCTGCGGGCAGGTCGTTCCCACGGTGGCAGCAACACTGACTTAACACAGACTAGAAAACGGACACACACTCTAGGTCAGATAAGGATTAGCATCGGCTGCAGTTGTCAGTTTATATACATCTTGAACGCTATTGCCCTAACCTGTTTTTAGATTTGGGGGGAGGACCCCAAGACTATTTTTATATAATTGCCTGTTGTCCAGAGTGGAAACATTGAGAGGAAGCAGCGTTCCAGGCAGAGGCAACTGTGCTGCTTCTACACAGCGAGTCTTAACATTTTACAGAAAACTTGGAAGCCAGTTTTCAGATCGAGGCACATTTGGATTTGGAATTGCCCTGAGTTAGCTGTGTGCATGAGCTCGTGTGCACAGCACATTGTGTGAACAGCTGCTACCCAGATGCACAGAGGTGTCCCCCAGTCTGACAGACATTACGACTCCATCTAATCGGTGATATTTTTATCTTCTCCACAGAATGTGAATGGCATCAAGTACCACGCCAAGAATGGTCACAGAACACAGATTCGTGTCCGCAAACCATTCAAATGCCGCTGTGGTAAGAGTTACAAGACAGCTCAGGGCCTGCGGCACCACACAATCAACTTCCATCCCCCGGTGTCGGCCGAGATTATCAGGAAGATGCAGCAGTGACATGCTGGTCGTAACTGTGCCAAGAAATCCTCACCAGCAGTTGCTGATTTTGAAAACAGCCACCTTTTTGCAGGGGAAGCATTCAGCAACCCTTTAAAAGAATTAAATGCATGCTTTAAATTTTTTCTGTAATTTTGGAATGATGTATCTTTGTAGAGTTAATGATTTTGTACATTTGCACATGTAATCATCATACCCATTTTCATTACTTTGATATAAGGTGCTAAACAAAAAAGCTCTAGGTTCTTCAGCACATTTCCCCCAAAACAAAATATGACTGAGGGCACGTTGCATGTGTTAGTCCCACTGCAGTGGCATCAACTGGGGGAGGAGGGGCTGGTACTGAGGGTTTTTTCCCCCCAAGATTATATATAATGTGATTGAAGTTTTTCAACACATCAACTCACTATGTTCAAAACCAAAATAACTTCATCATCAGACTGGTTATCATGCCTTACATAACGGAGTTAGTATCTGTGAGTAGAAGTACTTTAGGTAATGGAAATATAAATTAAGAAAGAATGTTTAACAATATGCTAAAATATTTTCATATTTAAATTACATAAAAGCTGTGCTTTGTGTTTTATATTATCTTGCAAATCCTTTAAAACGCTGGAAGTCTTGCCATCTGACTGACCAATTATTTTAGTTATGAATGGCATTTTTGTACAAAAGAGTCTGTTCACTCATTAACACAAATTCATTGAGTGCCTGCTGGGTGCAAGGGAATTGATTTATGCCTATTATGTGTAGGCCAAGATGCCAGTTTAGTGAAATACCCTTGAAATCTGTTAGGAAACACTTCGAAATAACGTGCAAGTTGTGTGTGAAATTGAGTTCTATCGTTCTATCTTCATCTTTAGGTGAAGTTTTAAAGCACTTTGTAGTTCTCTATTGCCAACATATTTAATGTTTTGTGTTGCCAATTCTTACAACCACTGCCCTAACAATCCTGTGGGTTGCAAATAATTAAAATGCCAAGCACGGTTCAAAGAGGAACATTTCTGTTAAGACCCCTATTGCCTCTTTTCACTCATTGTGTTTTAGACTTTTTTTTTTAAAGCCCTTTTCCTATGACACTGTAGATGTCTGTATTCCCACTGGAAATGTCTGTTTAGCTTTATGAAACAATTTGCCGAAATATGAAATTGAGCCTTATTGACAATTTAAGTGCTTTCTTGCAGCAAGTGATCAAAGAGTGACTAACATATGACCCATCAGAGTAACCTACATCTGGACCATTCCTGAACTCTCTCTCGACAATACCATCATGCCTTGAGTGTTCTTTTCTCCCAAGTGCTATTCCTTAAACATGAGTTTACCAGTTGCCAAATTAGGAATAAAAATTGCTTTGAGATGGCCAACTGCTCACAAAATTGGTAAAAAGGAAACTCGCATCACTTACAAAATTTCTTCTACATTCTCATGTGATGAAAAGTCTTACAGTTGGAAAGCAGGTGTCCCTCCTCGATTTTCCAGACCCTTGGAAAGGATGACAGTTCTGTTAGCCAGATGGGTAAGCTTCTCTGTTCTTAAAATTGTGAACCCCTCATGAGGGATTTGAAGGTATTTATAAAGACACTGCCCTGTAAAAATTCCCTCAGATCTCTGAAGACTGGTCTTGGTTCTGAATGTACAGTACTACCCTGTACATTTAAAGGGTGATCCAGACACGAGTTAGCAACTAGTCGGTGCATAAGGCGGCCCTACTTGACTATTCCATATCTACCTATAATTGACCAAAACTTTTTCAGGCCAACGGTTATTTAGCTTCGCTCCTTCTAGCGCAGGAAACTGCAGGCTGGATCAGTCCAGCAGCTAAACAGTCATTGTGCATGTTAACATTGCTTTTTCACCTATAAAACCAATTCAGTTCCTATCTGCTTATTCATTGTGACAGTATTACTAAACAGGTAAGGATGGGGATATTTTGTTATACCATGTATAGTGAATGTATTGTACTGTGTCTGTGAAAACTGTGCTTTAAATTATATTTTCATATGTTTTGTTGGGGGCAGAGCACATTAAGTTTGAAAGTGAAGAGGTATTAGAACTGAAGGCAACTTAATCAAAATTCCTGTTAAGAAAAGCTGCTTATAAATGTAAATGAAATCACATTTAAAATAAACTGTCTCTGACCCAAAATAAACAAATGGCTCTATTTTCATTAGCATCCATTGTGAAAAGCCACTATCAAGTTTACCACAGAAACTAACATATCCACTCAATGCCTTG
Organism: Macroglossus sobrinus; assembly: GCA_004027375.1. NCBI lineage: Eukaryota > Metazoa > Chordata > Mammalia > Chiroptera > Pteropodidae > Macroglossus > Macroglossus sobrinus. The sequence goes on along the minus strand of PVKZ01003900.1, from coordinate 97,444 downwards.
TTTGACCTTAGGCTGCCTTTTTTTGTTGCTGCAGAATTCAGCTGACACGTAGATTAAATTTGTTTTGCTTAGATTAGATCGCATTATTTAATCCTTAATTTTTGCCTAACAGGGCATCAAAATACAGGAGGCAAGAGTGATTAGATCGCATTATTTAATCCTTAATTTTTGCCTAACAGGGCATCAAAATACAGGAGGCAAGAGTGAAAGAACTATGAGAAATAAATCCACTATTTTACTCAGAGATGTCAACACCCTCTATCAGTAATGTGCGGACCCACTTAAGAACTTAGTTGAACTCCACAGCTCCATTAACTCTGATCTTCATCCAGCAGCAGGATACACAAGCTCACACAGAACATTCACTGAGACCATTATGAGCCACAAAACACACTTTAATTCCTAAGAATATAGATCATACAAAGCATTTTCTCAGACCACAGTGGAATTAAACCTATTGTGAAATCATAACAAAAAAAGATAACTGAAAAACACCAAAATAAACTGAAGGTTAAAGGAAAATAATTATAGCTTAGGGCCAAAAACGACTCAAGTTTTAGACTAATGAGGAACGATAGCAGCACTATAACATTGTAAGGTTTTGAGTTAGCATCATCCATAATTATTAATGCAACAAGAATGCTCCTATCGCAGACTATATTTTACCTGAATATATTTTGCTTGTCACGTGACCTATCAGGTATGAGTGCCCCCAGGTCTGCTATGTCCTAACCACTGGCATCTGACCGCCTAATACTGTTTCCCCCAGACTCAAAACCCTCCCTCGGAGGATTCCAACAATATACAGATTCTCCTATAAACAAATACAAGCACATGATGGATAATGCAGTTCATACAGAGCATCCCAAAATGCCACCACACTGAATGTTAGTTTAACATCTTAAATAGCTAGTTTGCTTAGGACAAGCTTAAATATTTTCATAACTACAAAAGCAGCAGAATCAAGTCAGTAACGTAACATTCGTATTATAAAAGGAATACAGTTCAGAAACTCTTTAAAAGACAGATGAAAACAACATGTTCATGATGCTAGACTTAAATGAAAAACCATCACAAATAAATCTGACAATGAAATCCCCTCCAAACTGTCCTTTTTAATGTTAATGAGACAAAGACATTACTTTGATTTGAGCTGACATAATATTTTTAATCACTTACTGAAAATGTTATTTCAAAGTCATACTCATTAGGAAAATGTGAAAAAGATACGGATACATTTTCTGTGATTTTGTACCACAAACACCAGTTTAGTAGATCATTTAATATGAAAGAATTGTACTTCGCCTATCTTGTTCCATTTTCCCATTAGATAGAAATACAACTTTAAGATGGCTTAAATATAATCATTCAGGTTATTCTAAAAAAATTAGTCATAAAATTAGCAAAATATGTTTTCCATTAATTCCTAATGCAAACATTTCAAATTTGAAAATGATATTTACTATACTGCAAACATGTGATCTCATTCTACATACAGCTCCATTTCTAAAGAGGGTTAAAAAAACATTTCATGGGCTAAATTATGCAGGTTTCTGTATTCAATGAATTACTTTGCAAGACTGTTATGATAAATTCTTTTTATTACATAATATTTAGTAGTCATGCTCAATCAACAAGGTCAACAGAAACTTGTAAATATTCTGCTACATAACACACTATACATATTTTTTCAGTGCAGTAACATTAAAATAATCCCTGTTTCCTTTAGTCCTATAATTTTGCAAATTGGGGAAGATACAAACACGCAAGAACTTCTTAAGCGGGTAAGATTTAAAGAGGTTAACATTATAGTTATTGATAAGTCAAAGATTGACCCTGAACCTAGTAACACCAAAATCAAAGTAGCTCTTGGTCAGAAAGGTGCGGTCGGAGGAGGGCGCGTCAGCGTGATTATCAGTGGTCTCCTCAGTGGTCTACTGGAGAGGATTTGCTTTGAACTGCCTGTATAATTAGCTCACAATGAATAGTAACTAGTCAAAATTTAAAACATTCTGATCAAAGTGGGTCTGCACGTGACTTTCAAAGTCGTGCTGGAGATAGTCGGGAGGGAACTGCTCGCTGCACATGGGGCACACCTTCCAGTGGCTTTCAACGTGCTCTTCGAACTTGCTCTGGTCATAGTTGGGAGGGAACATCAATTCACAGAGGGGGCACTTCTTGTGAACATCAAAGCTTAAAGAAAGAGAAAAATGAAAGGATTACATATTTCTAATAAATGTCTAACAGTCTTCAGGATATGACAAGGCTACATTTACTAACTAAGCTGATATTCACACTTAACAACTTACCGTCAAAGTCTTCGGCTACCCCAGAAACCTTTTTCTGCTGCTGAATGCTTGTTGCTATTGACAACTGTGTAAACCATTTATAGAAACCTCTGAATTTACAATTAGATTGGCAAACAGAAACCTTTTTTCATTAAAATCTCCAAAAAACCATTACATTATGTGAAATGAGGCTAGTGACAATTCAATTAAACAACAGAAAAATTACTTGTAAACCTATAAAAATTAATACAACTTATAATTTCCCAAGTGTCCTTTCGGTTTAACAACTCGGGGTGTTTATAGCACTGGTCCTCAAAGGCTTCATGCATCGGAATCACCTGAGGGCATGCTCAGACACACCGCGCTAGGCCCCACACCAAGAGTTTCGGGTTCAGAAGTACAAGGGAGGGCCCTGATCCAGGGACCAAAAACTTTGAGAATCATTAGTCTCTGTAATTTAAATTCTACACAAGAAAGAAAAATTACCTGGAATCGAAGCAAAAGCCTGTCCCGTGCCCATGTAAATGCTTGCTTGGAGGGTCAGGAGCAGTGGGCACGTTCTCCTCTTCCTAGCAAAAAAAAAAAAAAAACAAACAATTTTTCAGCTTTGAGAAAAGTGGAACAACATAAATTCTCTAATTTACTCAAGCAGAATATAAGTAATGTAAGGTTACATTTTTTAAATGTTTACTTCTATTACCATTTAATTGAGTCTTCACAAAGAAAACTTTTATTGAGTATTTCACTATGGATTAAGTCGTCTTGAAATAAACGAGTGGAAAGGAGGCGTGTGAATGAGGCAGAGACCAACAGGGTTTTTTTTTTTAACTGACGTGTAGTTAACTTTGAGTTTTTATTTCATAAAAATTTTAACACTGCATTATTTTTCCTCTCATTCTCATGTAATAACAATTTGCAAGACAAAATCTTTGACAACATGATATACAATAATTATATGTTTAATGCGTATGAACATGTGAGTATGCATGTGTGTACACACACAGGCAGATCCAGCTGGAAAGCCATGTACTAAAGTACAAGCCTCAAAACCCTTCTATGAAAGAATAAAGTTCAAAACTAAATATGTGATTAACAAACTGTCAATGAATATGCCTGAAAATCTGAGTTTGAATCTAAAAGAAAACATTGAATTTTTTTTAGAGCTCTGTACTGTACATGCTACATCAGAAGCCATAAAGACACTCACTTTACATCAAAAGCAGTGATATCCAGGCAAGTGGCCCATCTGCTCTCTTCCTCTGAGAGCTAATCTAACGAACAGAACATGAACAGCACAGCACGCGAACAGGTCGAGCAGGCACCAGGGAACGTCCTCAGGCTGCTGGGTAGTCGTGCTTGCCCCAGAGTCATGCTTGCTATTAATGGGCTAAGTAGTCCAGTCTGTCCCCCCAAGAAGCGTATGGCATGAGATTCAACACGAACAAAAGACAAATTGAGGTGTTTTGGGGGGAGGCAAGTGTAATAGACTATTCTGAACAATTATCCCCTTCTGAATGGTCGAAGGGGTGAGAGGCTTTTTTTTTTAATCCCAGGAGAAAATATTCTTTACATTTATGATCCCCTTAGACTATAACTGCACAAAATAAAAAGATAAATGAGGCGCTAGAAAAAATAAGTACTTTACAGACTTCAAAACTTAAGTCTTCAAGTAACTAAAATTTAGAAAGCTTTTAAATCTATAGGTACAAAGAAGAAAAATGACAGTTGAATCTGCTTAAACTACTATCAAATGATAATGAACGTTTTCTCATTCTTTGGAAAAAAAGCAGACAAGAACTCAAAAAATACAATAGTATTTCAGCATTACATCACACATCTTAAAATATGACTATATCTTTAATGCTGATTTTTAAATTTAAACTTGAGCCATCAAGGTATGTTAGGTATATTTAAGAAGGCAGAGAATAGTGTACTCCATAGATTTCTACTCAAAACTACCAAAATAATCAAGTTTTAGAACTCAAAGTTGTCAACTCAAAGGAATTTTGAATAGCAGGTTTTAAAGTATCAAGTACTCAGTATTTCAGTTAAACTGCTAAAATAATCATGTAAGCAAACTTTACTGGGAGTGCCATACTAAAATTTATGAATAATTCCCAACAATTAAATATTTTTATAGCATTTTAATCTCTACAAAAGTCTAAGTTACTTTACATTGTTCATCTATCTTTAGAGCCATCAGCACGTCTATTACAAATTGGTTTTTAAGCAAAGGAAGCAAGCTACGGTAAATTGCTCTATTTGAAATTTAAAAACTTCTCATTAGATGCACAACTCAAAAAATCTTGTCTATAAACAAAATCTTTTCTTATAAAAGTATATAACCAGCTTGAACGTCTCAAATAGTATTAAAATGGATAAATCAATCATCAACAAGGTAAAGAGACAACCGTCCAAATGGGAAAATATATTTGCAAGCAACACCTCTGATAAGGGCCTAATATCCAAAATATACAAAGAACTCATACAACTCAATAACAACAACAACAACAACAACAAAAATGATCCAGTCAAAAAATGGACAGAAGACCTGAACTGATACTTCTCCCTAGAGGACATCCAAATGGCCAACGAATATATGAAAAGATGCTCAACATCACTAGCTGTTAGGGAAATGCAAATCAAAACCACAATGAGATACCATCTCACTCACACCTTTTAGAATAGCTAGCTAGAATCAACAGGACAAGCAGTTACAAATGTTAGAGAGGATACAGAGAAAAAGGAACCCTTATACACTGCTGGTGGGAATGCAAATTGGTACAGCCACTATGTAAAACAGTATGGAGGTTCCTCGAAAAAGCTAAGAATTGATCTACCCAGCAATCCCTTTACTGGGTATTTACCCCAAAGACTGGAAACCCCACATCCAAAAAGATAATTGCACACCGATGTTCATAGCAGCATTATTCACAGTAGCCAAGACAAGAAAGTAATCAGTGTCCTACGATAAATGACTGGCTAAAGAAGTTGTATATATATATATATATATATCTACACACACACACACACACACACACACACACACACACACACACACACACTGGAATATATTACTCAGTCATAAGAGATGAAATACTGCCATTTGCAACAACATGGATGGACCTCGAGATAATCATGCTAAGTGAAATTAGCCAGACAGAAAAAGTTACAAAATCACGTGATACCACTTACACGTGGGATATTAAACTAAAAGCAACAAATGAACAGGACAGAGACATATGGACTATAGACAAGTGATTACCAGAGGGTAGGAGATGGGGGAGGCAGACAGGGTAAAGGGGGTCAAATATAGGGGCTAGAGATAAGGTGAAGTAGGTAAATGGGATCAAATATATGGTAGCCGAAGGAAACTGGACTTTGGGTGGTAAGCACACAATAGAATACATAGATGTCAAACAATAATGTACACCTGAAAATTATATAACTGTATTAACCAATGTTACCCCAACAAACTTAATTTTAAAATAAATAAAATGGAAAATGGATTAATCTCTTAGACAATAAAATAAGGTTAATCTTACTGAATTCAAAATGCAATCATGATTGTAAGACTACACTTATCATATATGATATAGCAATTCAATTCTGTCTATATGTCCAACAGAACTGAAAGCAAGAACTGGAACAGATCTATCTGTACACCTATGATCACAGCAGCATTATACCCAAAAGGTGGAAACAACCCAAATGACTATCAATGGAAGAATAAACAGAATAATCACACATACCAAGGAATATTAGCCTTAAAAAGGAAGGAAATTCTGACATGTTACAACATGGATGAATCTTGAGGACATTATGCTAAGTGCAACAGGCCAATCACAAAGACAAATACCATGATTCTATTTATGAGGTACCTAGAGTAGTCAAATTCATAGACACGACAGAGAATCAGGGAGGGGAATGGGGAGCAGTTTAAAACAGTGTTTCTGTTTATGCAATTTATAAAATGTTCTGGAGTTACACAACAATGTGAAAGTACTTAACCCTATAGAACCATACACTTAAAAATGGTTAAGATGGTAACTTATGTGTATTCTACTACAATAAAAAAAAAAAAAAAACGCAATAATGATCATAACAGCAATGCACACTCAGGAGCTAATGTCTGAGTTACTCCACGTGAATCACTGGATCTAGACAATGGGAAGAGACATGATCAGCATCAGTCTGTGTTGTGAAGAACCTTTGATAGCAACTATTAACTGAAATATTTAGCTGTCATTCAGGAGAAATGAATGTCAAGGAAGAAAGGTCCACCATTTCGTAAAACCTTTACTAAGTTGATAATTATTATTTAGTCCAAGAGCTTTCTAATTTATAAACTAAAATTTATCATAGGTACATGTGTATAAGAAAAAATATGGTGTATATATAGGGTTCAGGACTATTCCCATTTTCAGTGGGGGTCTTGGAATATATCTCCCTCAGATAAGGGGGAACTACTGTTATCTGATATAGGACAAATAATCCAATTTTTAAATGGTCAAATGGCTTGAGAAGACTTTTTTTTTTCAAAGATATTATACAAACACCAACTAGCACATTATTTAAAGATGCTCAACATTAACAGCCATCAGAGAAATGCAAATCAAAACCACAATGATGTGCCACTTCACACCCACTAGGATGGGCTATAAACAAAACAGAAGTGTAGATGAGGATGTAGAGAAACTAGAACCCTTATACATCGCTAATATGAAAGTAAAATTATGCAGCCACTGTGAAAAGCAATCAGGCAGTTCCTCAAAAGGTTACATACAGTAATTCAACTCCTACGTATAAATCCACGTGAACTGAAAACAGTATTCAAACAAAAACCTGTGCACGAGTTCACTGCAGTACAATTCCAAATAGCCAAAAGGTAGAAACCACCAAAAAGTCAACCAACAGATGTCAGGATAAACAAAATGTGGTATATATAAATACAGTGAATATTATTCGAAATTAGAAAGGAATGAAGCACATTCTTCAAGCTAAAAATGTGTACATGCTAAAGCATGGACAAATCTTGAAAACATTATGTGCTAAATGAAAGCAACCAGTCACAAAAGGCCACATGCTAAATAATTTCATTTATACGAATGTCCAGAACAGGCAATTCTATGTAGACAAAAAATAGATTAAAAGATCCCTGGGGCTGGGGAAGAAAAGGGGGGAAATGACTGCTAAAGGGAACGGGAATTTTTGTGGTGAGGAAAATGTTCTAGAACTGACAGTTGCACAGCTATGACTACACTAAAACTCAATGAACTGTGTACTTCAAATGGTGGAGTGCATGGTATGTGAATTCTCTCTCAATAAAGCTATTACCAAAACTTACTTTTCTAAGATGACCTGAACTTTAGTTTATTAGGTACAAAACAAATAACTGAATGCATTTCTTTAACTAAAATCATTAAATCACAAATATTTAAATAGCACCTACTATATAAAAGGCATTATACTATTTGTTATAAAAAAGGCAAAATACATCATTATGAAATACCAGAGATACAGTATCACTGGAAATATGTATTTAAACAGTACAATAATAATTCATCCTGTAATCCCTTTGATGAAGTCCAATTTATCCATGTTTTCCTGTGTTGCATGTGTTTTTGCTGTCATATATAAGAAACTACTGCCTAATCCAATATCACAAAGAATTCTCTCCTTTTTTAAATACTTTAGCTCTTATTAAGGTTCAACTTAATTTTTAGAGATGGTAAGAGGCAAGGGGCCTGACTTCATTCTTTTGCATAGAGATATCCAACTGTCCAACACCATCTGTTGAAGACTACTCTTCCCCATTGAAATGTCTTGGCATTCTTGATAAAAATAAATGCACTGTAATTATATACTATTTTTATAAGCAGAAAACATATTGGTTATAATCAAAATAAAACTTTTAAACAAGACAACATAAAAAATGGCAAAATTTAAGAAAGGCAAAAACTCAACCACACCATGACAAATGAGAAACAGGCCTTGATTCTTTCAAGCTGTGGTTCCCAACAATTTTAGAGACACAGACCCTTTGAGAATCAACAGAACCTCCTGAGAATAAAATCTAAAAAATCATGAGGGAAAAAAATGTCTAACAAAAAAAAATGGTGATCAGTTTCGGGATTCATAGAGAACGACTCCTGTGGAAAGCTGCAAACAAGCCAAACATAAAGAGAATGTGTGAGCCTTACTCAGCCTTTCAAAGGAGTAAAGCCAATCCTGGTGGAGTGGAAACACTGAACAAGGTATGAAAATACAGGTAAGCCCATCTCCAAGCAATCCAGCTTTGGAGATGGACTGAGGAAGTCCAGACCAGTGCAACTCAAACGTTACTGAGCACACGATCACTTCAAGACTATGTTAAATGCAGTCTCATTCTCAGTAGGTCTGGAGTGGCAGATTCTGCATTTCCACAGACTCCCAGGAGATACCTATACATTGGTCCACAAACCATAATGTTGAGTAGCAACGGTTTAGACCAATGGGTCAAGAAAACTGTGCAGGAGGCTATGGCACCACAGAAAAATGACAGGGGTACTATGGGCTATTTTTTATTTTCTAAGTTCATTAAATATGCTGAAATATTCCACATTTGTCATGAACAACTTAGTTCAAGATAACTCAGTTTCAACATCAGATAGTGCTACATTCCTTTTGAAGACATCTCATCTCTGAGAAGCTTGGCTGGCAGTCCTTGCTGAGACGAACCGTGGGCCTTGTGAAAATCAATGTGAAACAAATGAAGGTGGCTTATCCAGTCTGATTCCAAGGTTTGAGGAGAAGTACAGTGATCAACAATCGCACACATCCCTTAGTAACTGGTTATTTAAGCATGAATTAAAAATATGAATTTTCAACACATTTTTTTCAAATGGTTATTACAATTATTAGTTAATTAAGTATTTCTTTTGGCTTACGGGATGCTATAAAAAAATTTACTGAGACGCTAAAGGTGCCATGAACTGAGACAGTTTGAGAATTCCTGCTTTAACCCATCTGATTAGTTGACAGGTGGTTAAAGACCACAGCTTCTACATCCAAACTAATAAGGTTCAAATCCTGGCTGGACCCTTACCAGCTATGTGATGGGAAGCAAGGCAATTAATCCGTCTTTCAACAGAGACAGTAGTATTTCCTACCTCTTAGACTGCTACGAAGAACAAATGAGTTAATTTATTTAAAGGGCCTCCAGCCAAATTGGTAGAGAAGGTGGATGCTGTGTCTCATGACCACACCAAAATTATAACAAAACTACAGAGTAACTATCACTGGGAGTCGCCTGAGGTCTAGCTGAAGAGAAACCCTACAACTAGGGACAACATAACAGGTAACCTCAAACCAGTAGGAGGGACTGAGACATGCAACCGCCAAGTCCCACAAGCACATGTGGCAAGTGAGAATCAGGAGGATTATTTTGGCTGCAGAGCCCCCTCCCCCACCTGAGGAGTGAGGGTCCCAGCTCCACGCGGGGCTCCCCAGCCCAGGGATCTGGACTGGTAAGAGAACTCCCCACAACCTCTGGCTGTGGAAAACAGCAGAGGTTATGGCTGAGTGAGACAGAGGGCTGCAGTAGTCACAGACATTCCTCTTAAAGGGCCCTCACCCAGAGTTACTCGCTAGACTAACTCGCTCTGAGATCCAGCACTAGGGAAGCTGCTCCAGGAGCACCAGGGACATATGGGGAGACAGCTGCCGAGCTTTAGGGCAAGGGCTGGAGGAATAGCTTTCTCCCAGACAGAGGTGCTGGTAGTATCCCTTGTTCCTTTGTTGAGCCCGCCCCCCACCCTTCTAGCCTGGGGACACAGGGGCCACCATATCTGAGCCTCTAACAACCTGGATTTTAACACAGGTCACTCTACCAGGCGATTCCCTGAGACCCCGGCCCTCCCAACTTGGTGGCCCACCCAAGATGCTGCCAGTGGTTTACTCCATACAAATAGGCTGCCTTGATTCTTGCTGCAGACTTTCCTAAAAGCTCTCAAAAGCTCAGAGAACCCAAAAAAAGCATCTGGCCTAGTGTGCCCTGTACCTCTTGCTGAGCATCCCCCAATCCCATACTAGTGGCAGCTGGCCTCAGTTTCTGCCTTGGCCTCTTGAGGTGCCTACATGCCCAGCACAGGTGGCAGCCATCTGTGGATTACTTTGTGACTCTTACAATGTGGCCCCAGAAATGCACAGGCCGCTGAACTGGCCTACAGCCGGTCCCCTCCCAAGAGGCCCTTGGGTCAGCCCACTCAGTGGCCTGCTTTGACCAGCGTGCCATAGCAACACCCAGCACTACATCTGAGGAGGACACACCCAAGGGCAGACTACACAGGCACCAGAGCCCTGCTAAAGTGAATCCTGCGCTTCCTCGTCAACCAATCCTCACTATCAGCCCAAGAATCAAACCCTCCCATCGACGTGCAAACAGCATCCAGGTTCAATGAGTACAGGAGGGCACCCACAAGGGACATTCCTTGAGCACCTCGCTGAGATGACCCGGGAAGACTGTGCCACTGGAACCCACGGGACACCTACTACATAAAACCACTCCACTAAAACCAGGACCCTCAGGAGCCCTACCTAATACACAGAAACAGACGCAGAGAGGCAGCCAAAACAAGAAGACAAAGAAACATGTCCCACATGAAAGAACAGAGCAAAGCTCCAGAAAAAGAACTCAACAAAATGGAGACAAGCAGATGTAGAGTTCAAAACACAGATTTACAAGGATTCTCAATGAACTTAGGGGGAGGGAAGAGTAGATGAACTCAGTGAGGAATATAGTCAATCATATTGTAATAACTACGTACGGTGGCAGAGGGGACTAGATTGAAATAATCAATTCATTATATAGACTCTAATCACTACGTAGTACACCTGTAACTAATATAATACTGTATTCCAACTCTAACTTAAAAATTATTTTAAAAGACAGCTTAAGCATTAGCAGGCAAATAGAGCTGTAGAAATGTTTGCTACCATCATCATCATCATGCTACAGTCACTGCTATTGCAATTATTAGGTAAGAGGAAGTTATAAAAGGCTTTTGATCTGCTTGTTGCCCACAGTTTCTGGTGAAGTAAGGAGATATGGTAGGTGTCTGAATGGACTAGGCTGAAAGAGTAGGCCACCTCAACCCTGACTCAAAAATACTGGGTCTTGTGGTTATTAATCACTCCTGGGCCAGAGAACCAGAGAAAATAAACAGCTCAACTCAAATCTGCTCTCTATACTCTAAAATTACTTACTAAACTACTTTATTTGTTGTTGTAAAGAATTTTTTTAAAAAGCAAGTTCTGAATGTACATAAAAATTAGTTTCTAATGTGAAAAATCTTCTGACTGCAAAATACAATTGCCCAAGGTGTGTCTATTAAAAAGCCCTTCCATCTCATTACCAAATCTAAGCATGTCAGCAAATGAGCACAAGACTCTAACACTGCTTCTCATGGGTTTGCAGCAGGGCAAAGCACACAGATCAGAAAGAACATTCTGCTAATTAAACTGAAGCAGATGACTACGGAAGAGAGGAGCTTGTCACACGTAACATCTGTGCCAAGAATGATCAGATTAAATATGCAAAATGTGAAGTAAAGGTGTGGAAAAGCAGTAAAATGATACTCGAGGCTTTAAACAGGCTACAAAAGTTCTGACAGTTTTCCTAATTATTCCCAGTAATGGACATAGGAGGCCAAAAGGCAGGAGAGAGAAATACATTTTTCTCCATTATGGGTGTTGAGCACTAGGGCTAACATCATGCCTGTCTGAACACTGATCAGTTTCTGCAAAGGTTAATAGCAATTAAATGCAGCAAACTAGATTAAATGAGAAACAGGTCATGATACCACTGTACTTGCAAAGAGCACGATAAAGCATTTCTTTTAAATTTATCTTAATGCACAGGAAATCCAAAAAGAGCTGCTATGAGCAAAAGAACCTATTTATTAAATGGTAAAGAAAGCTCTTAAATGAAATAGAAATAATGACATGCTACACAAATTCAATTATCATCAGTATTGTGTTGTCGAGATCAAATACTAACAATATCTAAAATAGTACTTCTCTGAAAAAGAATGATATATACATTTCCTAGCTAAATAAAGAATACACCTTAAAATTTCAAGTGGGATATAACTGCTAAAATGAAGACGCACAATGAAGCATAACATTGTCATTAACATTTTGCTTCTTCTAGCCTAATATATTCACATCAAAAGAATATAGTAAATTACTAAGTGATAATTAAGATTAAACCATCTGTGGCTACAGTCAGTACTATATATTTGAAAGTTACTAAGATAATAAATCTTACATGGTTTTGCAACAAGTGGGAAAAAATTAACTATAATGGATGGTGATCATTTTACAACATGTACAAATACTGAATCATTATGTTGTACAGCTAAAATTAATATAGTGTTGCTATATGTTAATTATGTCTCATTAAAAAAAAATTTTTTAAAGATTAAAGTCTTAATTTTCTGACATCATTCTCCAAACTTGATATTTTACTTGGGTATATAAATCCTAAAGTGTAAATATAAAACATATTTTTTAAATTTAAATACAAGCAGGTTTTTCCAAAAATCAAGTAAGCAGTCACGTGTACACACAAACACACACACTCACTCTTTCAACATGCACATAACCACATAACTGTCCACATAGTCAAGAAAATAAACGGGGTAGGCTCAGAAAATAGAAATTCAACTTACTTTACTATCCTCAGGGTCTTCTAAACCATCAGGTCGACTAAGGTTTCGAGCAGGCTGGCTGCAGACAACATTATCTTCTAGTCCCCAGGTGGGTACTCTCACAGGGGGCCTTTGGATTTCTTCTGGATAAAAAGCACCATCTGCTCCATCTGAAATAAAATTTTTTGCAAGGAAAGGGTTAAACTTAGTAGTAAAATTAGAATCTCTGTGTATAATGAACAAGATATAAAGGGCCATTTTAACATCAAAAAATTTTTATTTTTTAAAATAAGAACTGTATGTAATAGACTACTCATTCACTCATGGTGAATCACATCTGGATGAAGCCCGTTAAACATTAAAACTGCTTGTTATAATATTTCTATTAGAGTTGACCATACTAGTAGTTCTCTAATCCCACAAAGACATAAACAAACAAAAAAAAATATTCAGCTATCCCCAAAGAAAAATGTTTTAATAACCTCTTGTCGCCTGCGTTGCATAAGGATTACCATACTGCAGAACTGGCTGTGTATCTGGTACTGCAGGAATATGACCATTTTGCTCCGAGCATGTGTTGAGACACTGTAACATCTGCTGAGGACTCTGGGAATTCTGACCTTCCATTTTCCCTTCTGCTTGACTTTCTGAACCCCTTTTAAGTTCCTAAAATTAACAAAAACAAAGGTGAATAAGCAATCAAATATTTTATGACAAGAGCAGCATTAAACATTTAACCAAAATTTAACAATAAAATTATTTCCCTATTACAGTACTTTCCCTTATCCAGTTTCACTTTCTGTGGTTTCAGTTAACCAAAGTCAACCACAGCCCAAAAAAAATTAAATGAAAAATTCCAGAAATAAACAATTCACGTTTTAAACTGCCCACAATGAAATCTCACTTCAGCCTGTTCCATTCTGTCTGGGATGCACACCCACTCTGTGTACCCTGCCCATCCTTATTCACTTAGTAGCTGTCAGTTATCAAATCAATGGTTGTGGTATTGCAGTGCTTGTGTTCAAGTATCTACTATTATGCTTAATAATGGCCCCAAAGTGTAAAAGTAGTTTGAACTTTACCAGAGGTATGTAGATACAGGAAAAACTCTTATTTACATAATTCAATATTATCTGCAACTTTAGGCATCCAGTTGGATCTTTGAATGTATCCCCACGAATTGGGGGGAGGGCTACAGTATGTTTACAGTGTACACCTGGAAAGACTGGCTTTCAACTTCTCATAAATAATCCTTTCAAATACGACAAAATCAGAAAGCAGAATTAAGCCCAATGTATTTTCAAATATGTGCCAAGAAAGCATCTTTTGGAAAACAATCTATTACAATTCAGCTATTTCATAAAAATTAAAGGTCAAAAAACCGTAACAGATTGCTTCCCTACTAAATTCTATCAAACATTTAAGAAACTTATTTATAAAAAATATTAATACAGGTGGGAGGTAGAAAACAATTACTAATCTTGTATAAACTGTTTCAAAAACAAGAGGAAAAAAACATTCTCAACTTACTTCACAAGGCCATTATTATATCCTGATACCAAAACCAATGATATCACAACAGACCTCGTCCTTCATGAATATTGACACAAAAATCCTTAACTTATTAAGAAACCTAATCCAACAATATTAAAAAAACAATACATCATGACCAAATGGGTTTTATCTCAAAAAAGCAAATTTAGTTTAACATCCAAAAATCAATGTAATTTACCATGTTACGGGCTTAAGTCACAAAACACATGATCCACTGAAATATTTTATAAAATTCAACATTCGTGATTTAAAAAATAAAAATCTCAGCAAGCTAAAAAGGAATTTCCTTACCCCGATAAAAGGCATATACAAAAACCTACATGGTTAAAAACCAAATGATTGTCCTAAGATCAATACTGGCAAGGATATCTGCTCTTACCACTTCTACTCAACATTACACCGGAGATTCTAAAGAGTAGATTAAGGCAAGATTAAGATTAAAAAAAAACAGGTTGGAAAGGAAAAAGTAAAACTGTCTTTATATACAGATGACATGATCACGTATGTAGAAAACCCTAAGGAATCTACTAGAACTAGAAGAATGAGTGAATTTAGCAAGGCTGCAGTATAAGGTTAATATATAAAATCAATTGTATTGCTACATATAAGTAACACACATTTTAAAAATAAAATTTTAAAAATTCCATTGAGATTAGCATCAATTAAACACTTAAAAATAAATTTCACAAGATGTATAAGGCATATACACTAAAAACAGACATTACAGAAATTAAAGAGAGCCTCAACAAACAGAGAAACATAAAATATACTACATCCATGGACTGGAAAACTTAATATTTTAATGCTATAATTTTCCCCCAAATTGATCTACTGATTCAGTACAATCCCAATGAAAATCCTATCAGGTAGCTATATAAATTGATAAGGTGATTCTAAAACACAGCAAAAAATGCAAAGGTCCTGTAATAGCCCATTTTTTAAAAGCAAAACAAAGCTGGAAGACAATCTAATTTCAAGGTTTCTTATAAAGCCTATAGTAATCACGAGTATATAGTATTGCCTTAAGGATAAAGGCACAGTTCAGGGTTTGGCAAACTTTTTCCATGAAGTATCTGCTAGTAGGTATTTTCAGCCTTGAAGAATACAAGGTCTCTATCACAAATACTTAAATCGGCCTCTGCTGTTGCTGCCATAGGTAACACCTGTTATCTATGTTAGCATGGCCATATGCTAATAAAACTTTATTTACAAAAACAGACCACAAGACATATTTAGCTTATAGGCCTTAGTCTGCTGACACCTGATATGAATCTTCTTATATTAACAGAAAATCTTCATTTTATTGAGTCCAAAAATATACCCATACATTTAGTCAGTTTTCAACAAAGCTATAAAAATAATTCAGTGGAGGAAAAGTATAGTCTTTTAAACATATGATGCTAAAAACTTAATATCCATGTACAAATAAATATTGACTATGTATAATACCATACACAAAAATTAATTTTAAATACATCATAAATCTAAAACCAGTTATCCACTAAGAGAAAAAAATAGAAAATTTTTGCAACCTTGAGTTGGGCAAAAATTTTAAGATAGGACACAAATAGCATCAACAACTAAAAAAAATGTTGCTAAATTCAACTACTCATTGCTATAGAACAATGGAATGCTCAAACACTGTAGCAGGAATGCAAAACGGTACAGCAACAATGGAGAACAATTTGGCTGTTTCTTAAAAACATACACTTACATGTAAACCAGCAATTCCATTTCTAGGTATCTACTCAAGAAAAATGAAAACATATGTCCACGAATAGACCTGTAGATAATGTTCATAGCAGCATTATTCATAATAGCAAAACATTCAAACTAATCCAAATGCCCATCAGCTGGTAAAGGGACTAGTGAATGGATAAACTCTGCATAAATGCATTTTCATGAAATGCTAGCTAGGCAAGGTTAAAAATATAGTAAGGGAAAGAAAATCAGTCGTTTCTGAGACTGGGAGTAGCTGGAAAAGTTGACTACAAATGAGCATGCAGTAATAAAAACATTCTATAGTTGGACAAAATAATTCTACAAAAGTTTAAACAAATTTGAGAAGTATAGTTAAGTTCTTCTCTAAGCAAACAAACTACGTAAACGGAGTCGAGGTTTTCACCGAAAAGGTTCCTGCATGCACTAGTGCAGTCAGCAACTTCACAGGGGTCCCACCTCATAAAGAGGTCAAAGTCAAGATCGAAGATTCATTAAGTCCTGGGCAAGTAGGATGGAGGGTAAGAAAAGGACCCGTAACAAGCAGCTCTGATTTCTCATGGGGGAAACTGGAGGTGGAGTAAACAGAATACAAGGGCAAGGACAAGATAGTTAAGGTTAGGCTGTTTGGAAAATTGAAAGAATGAATTCTCGAGTTAGAGAAGATCCTTAAATTTGCATTCACAACACCTCCCAAAGGATCCATAAACTTAAATGGAGAAAAAAGATTTATATCTTTCTACTAACTTCTGACATTTAGCATTTTCAACTGTTAATGTAGCCTCCCCCACAAAAAAAAAGCAGCAATAGTTGCAGCACCTTTGTCACCTAGAGATATCACAGATATATTCATTTCATATTACAGTCATCGCAACTATCTCAAAATAGCCTTTATATGCATCACTTCTTTTTTATGGTAAATTTATGGTAAATTTTTTATGGTAAAATTATGGTAATTATTAGACATGCTAAATCTTGTGACATTCTAATAAGCATATATATACAAAATCTGTTTTAATAATTTTATAATTACTTCTTATAATTTGTTTCCTTTGTGGTTCTGTACATTTTGCTTCATTAAATTAAAAATATATTATAAAAACAGACTTCACCAGACTATCAAAGGCCCTTGGAACAAAAAAGATCAAGAATCCCTGCAGGATCTCGCCTATCTTAAAACATTTTGTAACATGAGCGTAGCTCTCTTACCTAAGCAAAATATTAACTGATTTGCAATTCTCCTAAAATAAAAAGCCTCCACAATTTAAGACACAGATTTTGCCAGAAGTCCTCTTTTATAGGTCCAGTTCCAAGGCACAAAAGTTTGCTTAGCTGGTTTGCCTTTGCTATTCTCTAAGGCCCCAAAACCAGTAGCCTTGGTTTTACAAATTACTCGACAAGTTAAGGATGTTTCTGGCACTCCAACTGTTAAATAGAAGAAATAATATACTGCTCGTATCTGTCACATGCAGATGCTATGAGAGAAGAGGACAGACATTAAATGTTTTGAATTACTTAAAACTCTCTGAAAAAGTTGATCAAGGTATATCATTCTCATAATCTCTCCTTTTATCACTTTTATCACTTAGACAGCCTCTAAGTTACAGTTAAAAAGGTAAACAAATGGTAACCTATATATAAGTTTCATAAGATCAGTTTTTGGGAAGTCATTATTTAATCATCATGCTATTACAGCATTTCATTAGAGACATCTTCCATTAAGTATATATTATTCTTCTTTCTCAGAAGAAAAGCAAATCATCTGAAAATATAAAATGATCCAGAAAAATCACCAGTCATGGATCTGATGTTCAGAAACATCTGAAATAGTTTTAATTTAAAATTTTTTAAATATTTTTCTCTGGCAATAGTTAAATGATTTCCCAGTTTTTTTTTTTTAATTGTTATTTCCCATTTTGCTTTGCCTTATTTTTTTATGCAATCTTTTCAAAATTTCTAATAAAGGGTTCATGCAGAATATCTAAAATAGTATAAAGATATAGAAATGCTAAACAATTTTAAATAATGGTGCTGGAATGATATGAAAAAATAAGATACTTTAAGCTAGTAAGTTTCTAAGTAAATTTAAATTGGTAGGGTTTTTAATCCTAAAGAATACACTCAATTACTTCCTATTAAAAATATTTTTAAATATACTTTATTATACTAGGGAGAGAGTTAAATTTTGAAAAACTATGATGAGTTCTTCTATTCATAAATATGTTCAAAAATATTCAATGAGTATCTACTATGTGGCAGGCACTATTCTAGACACTAAGAATTCAGGAAGAACCAAAACAAAAATTTTTGCCCCTGTGGAGCTTATATTCTAGAGCAGGTTAAGATGGACAATAAACAAAATAAAGTACAAATTCTGTTACAGTGATTAATTAATTTTTTCACTTACACATTCAACTAATGCTTCATGATCACTTGTTCATTCCACACACAGTGACTGTGTCAAGTTTTAAGGACAAACAAAAAGGACTTAATCCTAACCCTATGAAGGACTGCGTCAGGGGTGAGGGAGGGCTCTGAGAAACACTGAGAGGAGACAAACATTAAGCAAGGCCTTGGCATAGCAGGTAGAAATTCTTATAAATACCACCTTTGAAATAATATAAAACTACATGTCACCAGTAGGAAAGTCAAGAGTTAACTGAAGAAGACAAGAGGTAGAAAGCAACCTGACCTACTTCTGCTGAATTTCTTAGGGCAGGAAATTAACTAAATAAAATTGCTGATTCCAGTATATTTCTTTTACCACATGTTTTATAAGTAAATGATATAAATTACATTTGCCCTATTAATTTGTTTATTCATCCAACAAATATTTAACTTCAAATATTAGGCACAGTACTAGGTGCTACAAATACAGTGATGAATAAAATAGACACACAATCCCTGTCTTCGTGGACCTCACAATTAAGCAGAGGAAGCAGATGGACAAATAAGCACAGAAATAAACATTACAAATTATGGTTAAGTACTATGAAATAAAAGTACAGGTCCTAGGTATAAATTCAACAGACACCTAATTTAGACTGGGAGGTCAAAGAAGGCCTCTCTGAAGAAGTCATTTAATCTGGGATTTCAGGATAAGTCAAGAGTGATAGGAATAGTTAAAATATTTAGAGATACAATAGGAATTCTTGTATATACTTGAAAAATTATCACTGGAGGAAGGAGAAAAAGGTATTATGATTGGATAAAGACCGCCATAAAGTAACAACTGTTGAATTGATGCTGGGTGAGAAGTACAACAGAGTTCATGATATCATTCTCTCTATTCTCATACATGCTTAGACTCTTCTTTAAAAAAAAAAGAGTTTAACAAAATAACAAAGAATTGTAGGCAAGAATATTCCTGGCAAATATAAATGAGGGCCCTGAAACACGAAAGCAATTGGTGAGCTTTAAGGCCTGAGTGACTAAAACGGTTCTCAAAGGGTGGTCCAATACCAGCAGCACCAAGAACTTACTAGAAATGCAAATCTCTGGGAATGGGAGCCAGAAATCTGTATTATCAAGAAATACAGGTGGTTCTGATACAAGTGCAAGTTTGAAAAATATTAAGGGACTCTATATAGAAGATAGTGAAACAGAAAATTGTGGCTAAAGATGAAACTAGAGAGATAAATGAAGGCCAGTCATATAAAATATTACAGGCTATGTTAAGAATTTTGGCTTTTATCTTAAGTGCATGGGAGGCCCATTAAGGAGCTTTAAACAATGGAGTGATTAGCTTTACGTTTTCAAAAGTTACCCTACCTGTGGTTTGAATAACTTTTTACACCTGAGTCAAGAATACAGGCAGGGAGTTACATCATGGAAGATGGCAGAGTAGGAAGTATAGCCTTCAGTCCAATGATCCCCAAGGAACTGCATTCTGAGATCATTTCAGTAAGCTGTGAAGTAGATCTAGACCTGTGAGGTGACTGAGCCCCATGTGACCATGTGACATTGATTGGAGTCTTGAGAGAGATCTAAAGCTAGAGGACCTAGCTAAGTTATATTGGGATTCTTAACTCACAAAAACAGGGAGATAACAAATGTTTTCAGTCACTAAATTAAAGGGTAATCTGATACACAATATAATTAAGTCACTATATTAAAAACAACAGTCTTTCCGCTGTGTGATTTTAGCCATTTATACCACAACAAAAGGTACAAATGGTTATAATCATTTAGGACTATTTTTCACTGTCTTGTATGAAACTTTAATATATAAATATGTAAAATATAGCTATTATGTAATATGTAACTTATTTGTAATTATATTTTATGTATGAAATAAGCACATTTTATAAATGTAAAATATAAAAATAAAGTATCTTGACTGTTTCTCTAACACTAATATCTCTAAACACAAAATCTCTAATATCTAATATCTCAAGCACACTTGAGAGGTTTCTTATTAACAGTAGTGAAGGTAAATCCATATTTCAAAAAGTTGTCTTTTAGGCATTTAGAATAGATATCCAAGTTCTTTTAAGATCTGATCAGAGCATCACACTTTTAACTTTACAATACACCTAATCGAAATGCATACCCAAAATAAAATTTTACTCTTCATTTGTGCTCCCATTGCTTTATCTTTAATCGGTTCACCTGCAGTAGTAATCTTTTTAACCCACCTGCCATTATGTTACCTCACACTGAAAGAGAAAGAGAGGAAAAAAGGAGGGAGAGGAAAGGGAGGGGAGGAGAGAAAACTAATGCCAAGTAACATTTGAACACAATGTTGACAGCCAAAGGGCCCCCCCCAAAAAAAAAAGAAGCAAACAATCTTAAATTCCATTCTTAATAGGTTTCTTCCTCATAGTGAAGCAATTCTGAAACTATTTTATGTGGATTATTGAATGTAGCAAATGAACAGATGTGCTGACATTGTTGGGCACCAGGCTTTCACTGGAATAGGTATACAAGTAAGAAATGAGGATGACAAGAGACAACCCTCTGAAGTTGGACTACAACTCATGGTATCTGAAATGCAAGAGTTTCCTAGTTCTGCCCGGATAAAAATGAGCACCAGTAGTAACCAGGTGCACACCTAGGCCCCATATTTTGGTTTCTAAATATCATTTTTCACTAATAAGGAATCATAACTCCTTGGGGAAATAACTGATTCCATAGTTGGAGCAGAGCTTATTTAATTTAAAAAATAAAAAAAGGCCAATTCCAAAGATGAGTTAAGAAAGGTACAAGATTACAAGATGATTAGATTATCTTGCATTGCTAAAAGAAAATTAAGTGCTAAAAAAAAAAACAACATCCTTTTAATGCTGGGGCATACCAGAAACCAGCTTAAAGGTACCCCCCTGACTACATCTAGGACTATGTGAACATCGAATTAAAAATAGTAACAAATTCTTATTCATTGACTAAAAATAGTTCATACTGATGACTGTTAAATAGGAAGGTAGGTAGGTAGATAAAGACATCCAGATATAAACTAAAAATACATACATATAAATGGTGATAATAGAAACCAGATTTGGTCCTTGACCCCAATCCTTGGCACAGATCTCCTAAAACCCTTGGAATTTACTGAATCATAGGAGTGTCTTTTATGATTCATAACAAGTCTTTTTAAACTTCAGACCATACCCAAACGTATGCTAAGAAGGTGACTACTGGTGGGCCCTCCGACAGTTTCACGGGAGGGCCTGGTCACCAGAAAGACCAAGCACATTACAGAACTGGAAATTTTAGCAGCTACCCCCAAACCTCCAGGGATAGGAGGGTTGACCCCAAGTTAAATCACTTAGCCAATGATTTAATCAATCGTACCTATGTACTGAGACCCCAGATTAAAGCTCTTCTCTGGTCTGGGGAGCTTCCGGTTGGTGAAACATCGATGCACTAAGAGTGCCACGTGTCTGAAGGGGGCATGGAGGCTCTGTGGCACCCCCACCCCCACCTTACCCTACGCATCTCTTCCATTTGGCTGTTCCCGAGTTGTACCCTTTATAATAAAACTTTACAATAAAATGTAACCATAAGTATAGTGCTTTCCTGAGTTCTTCAGGTCATTCTAGCAAAATATCGGGGTGGGGGGGCGGGGTGTCGAGCTAAGCCCTGAACTTGGATCTTCCAATAACTCAATGGTTGGTGTCAGAGATGAACTGAGCTGTAGTAAACCAAGCTGATGCTAGAGAATTGTTGTTAGAACATAAATGAGGGCAAAGGAAGGTTCTTCCTTATTACAGAATCCCAAGAGACAAATAGGGAAGAAGTGATGAATTTGAAAAGTCAGAATTTTGTCAGTACCACAGTAATACCAAGGTCTATCTAGCACTCAGAATGACTCTCACCACACATCGTTTTGTAATATTATCATCGGTCGTTTAAGTCAGCGGTCCCCAACCTTTTTGGCACAGGGACCAGGTACTCTTATGAGAACCTAATGCCTGATGATCTGAGGTGGAGCTGATGCGGTGATAATAACGGAGCTGCAAATACAGATGAAGCTTCGCTCCCTTGCCCGACGCTCATTTCCTGCTATGCAGCCCAGTTCCTAACAGGCCACAGACCGGTACCAGGGGTTGGGGACCTCTGATTTAAACTACTGGTTTCCCGAGTTAATGTAGATCTTCCAAATGCCGGCACATTTCACTAAACAATTTTTTTTTAAATCATGTCATTAGAAAAGTCTATAAGCACTGGGAAGTATCAAGCTTATGGTGGCAGAAACAAGGTTTTCAAAATTCTACTTCTGCTTAAAAGACTGATTTATCATTGGCAATAAATACTATCAACTGTTTTTCCTTAGCATAACAGGCTCACTTCACTTCTTTCCAATGTCTGCCAAATACCCCAGTATGAATAACCAAATTTTGTCTATTAGTTGTTTTTTAAAATAAAAATAATGTGCTGTGAAAGGAAGTGGGTAATTCAGCTCCCAACAAAAATCGACAGCACAGGTGCTTTACCTTAAGATAACCATCGTACTTCATCACGAAATACCTGCTTTAAAAGTACTTCCCATTTCCTCACACAGAATACCAAAAAGATGTGTACCCCAGGGTCAAGTTTCAGTAAAATTAATTATTTTACTGTCTCATCATCTTAGGTGAAAGTAGCTTAAAAAAAAAAAAAAGAACTGAATGCATGGCTGGGATGACTACAGGTAATTACTAATGCATTGTGGTGCCACTGCCTTGTGTAGTACTAATATGTCATTTTTCTCACCAATGCTTTCACACTAAGTGTGCAAATGTAATACAATGGGCGGACAAGCAAATAATAATACTTGAGTATTATGAAAAGAGTTCTTTGTAGACCTCTAAAAGACAATGGGAACCCCCACCCCAAAGGACTACATACCATACTTTGAGAAATGCTACTTTGTATTACAAAGGAATATTCTTGCTGAATGTTAGGTTGTGCTATAACTTCTAAAATACATTAGTATTACTTAGGAAAAAAACAGATAAATTATACGATTTTGTGTTGTCCTAAATTTGAACACTATAATTTGTTTATTTTTAAATATAAAATATGTAACAAAGACTAAGTTTCAACACTTAAACATTTTTCATAATGTAAAGTAAAATATTTTAAAATATTTAACAAAAAACATTTTCTATCTAAGTGTCTAAACAGCCTTTTCATTATTAACTTTTTTTAAAAACATCCTCACATGTACTGTAAAATCTGTCTCTTCATAAAGCTGTATTATCATTGTCATATGAAACATTTTTTAAAGTGCATTGTTCAATACCTTCTCCCTGGAGAGGTTTTCCAAATGTGAAGTTAGACCATTTATTTCTTTGTCTTTCTCTGCCAACTTAAGCTAAAGAAAAAAAGAAATGACAATTAATTTTTCACTACCTACTCTCTCCTTACATTGCATGAGTTTATACCAGTCTAGCAGAATAACTGCTATTACTATATCCATGTGTTTCCCTTGGTTCTTATTCTTTGACATCTCTGATTTGTCATTATTAACCAACTTCTTTTACTCTTAAAACTTTTCCTCTGGTTTATATGGAACAGCACCAACATTGTCATCCTCTCATGCTCTGTGTGTCCACTTCACAATTACAAATATGAGTATTCTCCAAAAGTTCTTCTTTGGCTGCTTCTTTCTGTATGCTCTGAAAAACTCCCTTTCTTCTATGCTTTCAATTATCATCTCGATGGGAATAAATCACAAATATTAACTCATGCACACTCTGTCTTTCCCAAAGTCCAAATCTGCCTTTTTAATTGATGATCAGACAGACATGTTTTCACTATTGTCTTCCTGCACTGCAAAGGCCAAATGTCTCAAAGTTATTTTTCTTTTTTTTTTTTTAAATATTATCAATATCAGAGCCTGCTATAATTGAAGCTAGGAAATTATGTTAGCATAATAAAAAAAATGTTATTTATCTTTCCATTAGTTTGACTGACGATTATCTAAGCTGTGAACGTGAGAGCTGTGAATATCACCATTACACTCTAGCCATCTCTACTATGTCATACCGTAAAAAGGTTCAAAAATTTCACTCTGAAAATATAAGATTTAAAAAGGACCACCAGTAAAATTATCTTTATCTGCAAATGTGCCACCCTCTCAATCCCATGGGTGAAATTGAAGAATATTAAGAATATTACATTTAGGAATATTACATTTAAAATTAGATTATAGGTATATTTAATTATAACTTAGTAAAGTTAAATAATTTAGAACTTCCTAGTCTTTAGTAGCACCAAAATATGCAAATTATACACACACACACACACACACACACATATATATATATATATACTTTTATCCTTAATTCGCTAAACAGTCTGTTATTTTTTTCTCTAATATTCTTATAAATATCATTTACTATTCAGACTTGTTTGCTGCCTTATGGTACACTGGCAAAAATATACTCTACAGTATTTCACTTAGGATCATAAGAGACACATTTTGGTGATAAATTTTAAAGCTCTTATACAAATTTTTAAAATTACTGATCAAATATTATTACACTCTCACAAAAATGTCAAGGCCCTTAAAAAATTTTTACATGCACATTCGTTTCTTTTTAAGAGAAGGATAATGATCACTTTTCATCTTAAAAACTAAGCACAAGTAAAATATATAATTCTAATAATCATTTGAATTCACAGAATTAAAGTCGCAATGACAATGTATATGGGTATACATTTTCTCGGTTCATAGTTTATTAACTAAATGCAACACAACTAACTATATAATACACTTATTTATACACTAAAATACTGGCCCAATTATCCACATTAAAAATGTACATTAGATTAAAAATTATAGATAACACATTTTCAAAAGTACCAGGTACTATGCCTCAAGTTATACAAATACTAAACTTACTTTGTAATTGTCTTCTACTTCAGCTAGTTCTAGTTTTACATTTTCAGCAATTTCTACTTGTTCTTTCCATTTCAGCTCCATTTTTGCAAGTTCATCAGCATATTTATTGCACTTTGTTTTCTCATCCTAAATGAAATTAATAAATTATCACAGATTTTAAATCCATATAGAGCTAAAATCTACACAAACATAGATATGTGGTGAATGTTTATTACAGCACTATTGTAAACAGTATAAAAACCAAAATAACTAAATGCCTGTCAGGGGAAGACTGAATAAATCATTTTATATCCACACAATAGAATTAACAAAGAAAAAATGTCAAGACACATTAACTGAAAATAGCAAGTTGCAAAAATAGAATATGTAGTATAATCCTATTTGTTTTAAAAGTTTTTTAACACAATTTTATATGATCCCTATACAGTGTGTAAAAATATAAACCAAATTATTAATAGCTCTTATCTCTGGGGATCAAGATCATGATGGTACTTTTTACCATCTTTATTCTTTATTTCTGTAATGACATAAGATTGCACAATAACCATGTATTACTTCTGCAAAAGGAGGTAATAAAAATCATATATATATAATAAGACTGTTTCCAGACATTAATAAATAAAACTCTAAGATTTCCTGACCAAGACAATCTCTAGACTGACTTCTTATACACTGATCATCTTTATAACGCAGAATGTAAACAAGAAAGGAATTATAAACATGACAAAATTGGCCAATTTCATTTTGAATGTTTTTGCTCAAGGTGAAAGTTTAAAAACATGCTTTGAGCAATTCAATGGAGAAAAAGTATTCTCAACAAATAATGCTGAATTAACTGAATATCCATACTACACATACCATACCTCACACTATCCACAAAAATAAACTTAAAATGGTTAATACATCTATATGTAAAACCTAAGACTACAAAACTTCTAGAAGACAAGATAGCAGAAAATCTTTACAAGTTAAATTAGGTAAATGTTTCTTAGAACATAAAAAGCACAAAACATAAAAGAATAAATTGATGCTCTGTACATCATCAAAATTAAAACTTTTCCTAAAAACCATTAAGGAAATGAAAAGGCAAGCCACAGACGGAAGAAAATATTCACTACACATGAGACAAAAGACTTACATCCACAATAGAGAACACTTAGAACTCAATATGATGAACAACCTAATCTTTAAAATGACAAAAGATTTGACCTCTTGCAATAAGAAGAATTAAGTACAATATCAGTAACAACATGCACAAGTCTCAAAATAATTATGGTCAAAGAGGACAGAAAATAAAGAGTACATACTATATGACTCCATTTATACAAACTGTACAAAAGGCAGACTAATCTTAGTGGCAGAAAGCAAGCCAACAGTTTCCAAAGGATGGGGGGTGGGGGGAGGATGAGTTGCAAATGGGATGGGCACTAAAAAAACTTTGGGGGGCAATGGAAATGTTCATTATCTTGACATGGTGGTAGTTTCACAACTATATATGGTAAAACTGATCAAACTGCAGACTTTAAATATGAGTTTATCGGACTTCAATTTACCTCAACACAGTTGTTAAAAAAAATAAAAAATAAAAAGTACCTTGAAGAAGTTTTTTTAGTTTTGATGGAACATTCTATTTTCCTTTCAGTAATATTATATAATGAAAATTGTTCCAGAATCATTTCATTATGAAAAAAAAGTTTACTCCCTTATAAACAACTTTGAACTCAAGAGTAAAACTATTCTAATCAACCCACAGAAGGAAAAATCATCGGAAGCAACATACACATTCGAATTTTGACTAAAAGATTAATATTACTTAGAAGTTGGTAACATAAAATATTACAAATTGCTCTAATAACCTCGAGGTAATGTATGAAGTTCACTCTATAGCTCTAAAAATTATCCCTCTCCTCTCCATATGCAAAGGAACAGATACAAAAACATATTTCAACAAAAAGTACATGCATAAAACATCTTTTCCACCTTTCTGTAAATCAGATATAAATAAGCATTTTCCCCCTTTGCTCTTTAAAAATCCAAAAAGTGTTACAAAACTGAAATGCTTAAATAACACAGTTTAAAATAATCAAAATAAAAAACCATCATAAAGGCAACAACTCAACTGATTAATGGGTTTTTTTTCCACTTGGAAAATCTGATCATTTTAAGATGTGGTAGAATTCTTTGCTATTATTACAGTAATTGTTAAAGGAGCACTTCTCTTTTATCATGTATCCTTTTAAATAAGGCAGACAATATCCACCCTAATCAGTTGCCCATTATTAAGAGAAAGATATTAGGTGAAAAGAAAGTAAATTTTAATGTCAGCGATGTAAATCGCTGGCCTAATTAAAAGGTATACAGAACAATGCCCCTCATCATCTCAAAAGTTAAACAAAATATCAATATACAAGTATAAAAAAGAAACTCTAGAACATCCATCAATCAAAACAATAAAGGTAAGCTAAGCCATTACATTTGATAAAACTATCTTTCACTTACTTACAACATAGCTAGCTTACCTGCAAGAGTTGTTTACATTTATTATATTTTTCTGTTTTGTCAGCAATTTCTTTGGTCATTTCAGAGACTTGCCCCTTCGTTACAATGTCAAAATCTGTCTCAGCTATAACAAGGCAGAAAATAAGATTAAAAATTATTTTCCTTCTTATATTATCTTCCTGTTCAGAATAACTTTAAGGTCAGTATACTGTGAAATATATTAATTGGAATACGGAAGGTGAGAAACATCTATTTAAAAATATCTATTCATACACTAAATAAACAAAGGATAACATAAACTCTAGGTGAGAATATCTGAAATGTCAGTTTGGCCAGAACCAAGTTCACATGCAATAATGAAAGGATCTTTTTTTTTTTTTTTTTAATTAGCTCAAAATAGATCGAAAGCATACTCTGAGAAAACATTTTAAAACTTTTTTCCAGTCCTTCATTACTATTTGCTAGGTCTTCATTAAGTAAATAGTCTGCAACACCATCTAGGTGCTACAGAGGATGTACAGAAATGGAATACAGGATCCTGTTCTGTAGCAGCTGAACCTAATTAAATATTTAATAGTATAGGAAATTTACAATACATTTAAAAATTATAAAACATCAATTGCCCCAAACATGACACAAGGAAATATACTTTTATATACTCTAGTACTTACTTTCATTATTGACAAATCATTAACATAAGGCGAAAAAAAGAAATGAAACAAGTGAAAACCTAGAGTTAATTCAAATTTTCATGTTATTCATGTATTCACTATGTCTCTAATCTGTTCTATAAATTAATAAACTAATGTAAAATTTAACTTATCCACCAACAAGTACACTAACAGGAAAAAGTACCCTATTGATCCAGAAGCAGCCAGAGAGAGATGAGAGACACCAAACAAGGGATTTATAAGTTATTTCCCCCAACAGGATTGTACATTTAGTGCCAAAAATGTTCCAAAATTCCACAGAGTTAGTGGAAATTTAATGAAAAATTCAGTTTTGGGCTTTTGTCTTATAGCCCAAATGATAACATATGAGCTTATAAACACCAGCTCACTGAACACTTATCAATATTCTCATGGACATGGACAATGGACTCGTGGTTACCAGAGGGTGGGGTGGATTTAAATCATTTCTTCAATTTAAAAAATCAAGTAAATAAATCTCCTTAAAAAAATAAAACTGGAAAAAACATTCTCAAGACAAATACTCGTTCACACTCACATTTTGTGTGTTCACCACATGCATGACTCACTTTTGGACCTGTACTTTCCCTCTGCCCCAATTCCCTCACTTACAAAGATATCTTAATGCTACCTAAAATTCTTACACCTGGAACAGGGCAGAATAAATAAGCATAAACGCTTTTCAAGGCAGGACACTACACAAAAAGTCTAAAAGATTTTTACCTGCAGAAGGTGGTGGCTTTACACCTACAGTAGAGGCAGCAGTGGCTGGGTCTGTGTTTGAGGTATCATTCACTTTCTGCTGATTCCCATTTTTCTTTGAGAAGACATTATTATTATTGGCCTATTCAAAACGTTAACAATAAATTGTTCATTATATTTTCGTCCTTTAGTAATTGTGTAAATAAGAATCATATCAAGAAATCTTTGGGGGTGGCTCCATGGTGTAGTGGTTAGCACGTCTACTTTGTACATAAAGGTCCTGGGTTCGTGCCCCAGGCGGAGCCACAGACCATACCATGGGTACGCCTGGCCCCGGGTACACACCATACACGTGTGGGAGGGGACCCCACCCCCTTCAGAGATCCAGTTCTTAAGGGGAAATGGCAACATCCATGGGTCAGGGGTAGAAATGGGGGGGAGAGGGGAGATTAAAGAGGGAGGAAAAAAAATAATAAATCCTGTAAAGTCCACAAAGTTGCTATTGTCCTAAAAGCCAATAAATCACTTTGCTTACATTACAAAAGAGAACCACCTTGTTATGTTTTTCTTAGAAAATCATCAAAACAAGCCATTCACGGAAACCTCACAAGTTTTCTACTAAGAAGTCATAATCAAAGGCCCAAAAACCTATCTGTACATGTGGGTCATACTTAAAAGTATATTTTTCACAAAAGCCTTTCTACTTTATCACATGCATTTCTTGCTGCTTTTATCTCCTTGACTTCAAAAATGACTAGGGAAACACCTGTATCATATAGTACATTACAAATAAAAATGTCTTTACAGTAAATCTGATCAGTAAAGAGAACTATGGTATGATTCTCAACATCAGATTTTAAAGGGGTTTCTCTAATTCCAAGACTCCATTACATAGCAAGGCCTTATATTTCAATACAACTTGGGGGCCCACATTAAAACTCACCGATAACAAAATAGACACATTTTCTTTGATTTACTGAATATGCCTACTCTTCTAAAATGGAATACAAATTAATTAGCTAACAATTTTTCAATCTTCCTAATTTAGTGGATATGAATAGTATAAAAGAATTCACCAATGATGAGTGAGAAACCACTTAAGACCTTGAGGATGACCCATGATGAACCCCACTGAGGACAGGTGCTGTCTCAAGGAGGGATTCAGTAATATGTATTGCATCTTTAAGTGGAAAAGACATTTATGAAGATCTTAGAGGAAATGGGTATAGAGGGTTCTCTCTGGTTTTTTTGTTTTGTTTTTTTTCTGCTGCCTTTGTCTTCTTTGTTGGTTCTCCAACAAATAAAAATTTCAGATTTTAAAAAAAGTATCATTATAAAATTAGGTAAATGACTAGAAATCAAACAGAGGTAAATTATATTTAAAAGGTTGATAGAATAAATTTGATTTGCAAACAAAATATTGGTAAAAAATATTATGCAACATATCAATTCAATTATACTTACTGACTGGTCTGAAAGTTTATTTACTTGTTTTTGGAGCCTCTGGCATTCCTTGAATTTTTCTTTATAATGATCTGCTGCCATCTGAAGACGAAGTTTCAGATCTTCAACTTCTCTTCTCAGTTCATGTTCCAGTGTATCAGTCTTTTCCTGAGAGAAATAAACACTATCTTTACGAAAAAGATAAAAATTTCATATCTCATAACACAAGAGTAAATCCAAACTTCATTTTCACTTTTTTCTTTCTGGCTTTTAATTTTTTATTTGATTTGGAGTTTTGGCTAAAGAACCACACTACCTCTCCTAATAAATCTGGCTTTCTATTCTTAGGAATAGGGTTCATTAAAAAACTAGAAAAGAATAATCCACCTCTCGAGGAGCAAGTATTACCCTGTTAAATAACCATAATACCATTTTATGCAGCTAGTAAATAAGAAATTCCAAAAGAAGCAATATATACCTGACATCAGAAAGTCTAATTAACAATAATAGAGCAGCTTTTACTAACCATTAGGAATTTGCTTACAGCACTTTTTCTTAAAGCTTACACTATTTTCAACCCAAGAAGTTACGATGACTAAACAAAATGAATGGAAACTTAAAATTCTGTGATCAAGAACCTGACCTAATTTGGCATTACTCATTCTAATAACGAGTTTTGAGCAAAATGGAAATTCAAAATTAACCTGCTTTATTACCTGGTCCTTTTTCGCAGCATTTAGTTTAAGTTCTGCCACTGCATCATCTAACTGCTTTTTGACTTTCTCGTTTTCCAAGCGTGCTGTATGTAGATCTGCCATCGTTTTATCTCGCATGTTTACAGCATCACTAAGTTCTTTAGTCAGAAAGACAACTTCTTGCCGAGTTGCCTGAATCTGTTCCTCTGCTTTACGAAGTTGCTCCTTCAAAATAAATGTATCTTCCTGAAGAAAGGCAAATATATTTGTAATTAAAACATTCAAATGAAAAGCAAAAAAATTTACTGATATTTCAACAAATCCAAAATTTTAAATTAAATGTCTTTCTAGTCATGACTTAAATGAAGTAGATAAGTCTAAAAAAAAAACTTAAGATATGACTTTGTTTTTAGAGTCCCCATACAACAACCCTATGCACTGGGTATCACTACCACCACTTTCTACATGATGAAACTGAAATACAGAAAACAGGCAACACCCCCAGCACTTAACGGCCTGGCCTAACAGAGACTCAGATAAAAGCTTTCGTCACCCAAATCTCTCCACAGCTGGAATATTAACCTTCATTTTTTATAATCATCAATAAAAACTTCCAAAAACATCTTTGTAACAAAAATTGGTCCTTTAAAAATATTGTACTTAAAAAACAGTAATATTCCAATATTAGGATGGGTTTAGAATAATCAGCACACCAACAAAGAGTTGGACTTACATAATCTCTAAGTGGTATAACCTTTCTCATCAGATTTTTAAAACATTCGTGAACACCTTTAAAATGCTTTTGATCTAGCAATTTTATTTTCATGCCTTTTTAACTATTAAAGGTATGAACATAGGTTTAGCTTTCCAGGGAATACTATTTTACTGAAATACTCAGTAAAATATTAAAATAATGAACAATTACTAGAAGTCAAAAATGTCTAAAAAATATGAGAATTTATTATAAATTATAATATATCCTCCACACAATGAAAGTCGATACAGCCATTACAAACAGTAGTATATTTGAAAATAACTGAAAATTTAAACACTTGACCCAACAATTGCACTTGGAAGAATTTATTCTATACATTTATACATGTGCCTAGGTATCCATACAAGGATATTTACTGCAACTCGCATGTAACAGCTAAAGACTGTACATAACTAAAAACAATTACATCCTATATTGCTGTTAAAGAGATACTATATAGCTGTTCTAATGAATGAGAAAAGATCTATATGTGTACTCACTTTGCAAAATACTCAGTCCATAAACTTTTTGAAAGGCTTTGAGACATTATACATTATTCTCTGTACATGTAATTTTTTTTATAAAACGAGTCAATAGATTTCTAAAAAAAATTTTAAATTCTATAATGATATATCTGAGAAAAGACAAGAGTTACTTTTACTTTATATGCTCATGTATTATTTGAATTATTTCATAAACATGACCTTGGACAGCTTTTAAAATTTTTAAGTTTTAACAATTAGGAGTCATATTTCATTCCTATGTTTTTCCTCCCTTGCTTAAATAGGAAAAAGGGAAGAGATATTTTTAGTATTGTATTAAATAACTAATAAGCAATCAAATGTACCTTTCATATTTACATTTACAATCTGCTACATTAAATACCCTGAAAAGTAACTTGGGCCTTAATCATTAATTCTGAAGGTCATGCAGATCAGACATTCTATGTGTTACATTAACTTATGTCCGAGTGTATTTAACAGCAAACTACTGAAAACAACATAATATTCATCCATAGAAGAAATCAATGTAAATCTACATAATGCAGTGTTACACCACCATTTTTAAAAAACAATACGATCTCTATGAACTGATATGGAATAATTTCCAGTTTATGTCGTTAAATTTTTTTAAAAAGTGCAAGAGAGTATATATAGCATGGCACCTTTTTTTAAGAATCAAGAAAGAGGAGCATATGTGCATACGTACATGCACATAAGCTTATTTTTGCAAAAAAAAAAAAGGATACAATGGAAACTAAAAAGGGTTTTTTAGGGAAGAGAACGAGTCATTTGAATATATTTTTATACCATTTTGTCTTCTGAATGATGCAACTATTTTATATAGTCAAAAAAATTTTAAAGGTTAGAAGAATAAGAGCAAATGTTCAAATTAAATACTAATCAAAACAAACAACTATATGACAAATTCTTAAAGTTAAAAAAATAATGCAAGTAATTTTGAACATAGTACTTTATATCTTTAGTAAAATATAGTCTAAGAAAAAGGAGTTGAAAAGATCTTGATTTTATTTAGAAGATTTATTGTTGGAAGTGGCATCGACATAATTCTGAATCTACTGGTGTGTACAACTGAGTAGAGAATAAATATAATGATGCTTTGAGGGAAAAGGGTTCTCACACTGGTAAATATATAAATATAAAACAGAGTTACATTAATATGGTAAAGAAGAACCCTAAGGTACTAGGTTTGAATTGGAGATATTGATATAAATTAATGTCTGTTCAATGCACAAAGTACAAAGAGGCAACTAGCCCTAGTAGCATAAGAATACAATTCTTGGTTTTAAAATACCATTCCCTATTGAAAAAACTAGGGCTCGTTGGAGAAATGGCTAATATCAGGTCTGGGGCAGAACCTAAAACTGTATTATGCAGTTATGACACAAAGTAAGGAAGTAGTCAAAGCATTAGGGGAAAATACTGAAAAGATACAAAAGCAATTTTGAAAAGGTCCCTCCCTGTCCTCAGGCCAAATAAGGGACAACTGGGTATGAAAAATAATAATGATGATAATGCATAACACACTTTTGAAAGAATCCAAAGACCACAGTGATATATAAAAGGAGAAGAAGGCAGCAGGGAACCTCATTATAAAAGAATACCTACTAACAAATTTAAAACAAATGACAGAATTTTTAAATCACCATTTTAAAATCATTAATGTAATAACTGGTGCAGGTGGGGATCATCAAGAGCTAAAAAACACTGGGTAAAAGATTGCTACTGAGGAATAAGATGTTCACATGACCTGAAGTATTATCTCACAGATTACCCAATAATCACAAAGAGGGAAAGGCACTGACACAGACTTTAAACAAATGATCAAACCCAATGTCATCAAAAAGTCAACTGACATTATGTGACTTTTGACAGCAACAGAACGTACAAAACATTATCTGTGCCTTTTCTTGCTAAAAATGTTTGACCTGATCTAGACATGAGAAAACAATGGACGAATCTAAATTACTGAACATTCTCTCAGACAAGCCTTCTTCAAAAATATCAGTGTCATAAAAGACAAAATAAAATGTAGGGAGAATACTATAAATTAGAGTAGACCAAGATCATAATAAATTAACTGGGTCATCAACTGAGCACTCCTAGTTCGAGAAATTTTAAAGGATATAGAAAAATATATTTGGGACAATTTGAATGTGAACTAAAACTATATATGAAAATGAGTATTATCATATCAATGTTAAGTCCTTAGGTATACTAATGGTCTTATGTTTATAAAGAAGGTACTTGTTGATAGAGGAGACATGCTAAAGCATTTAGGGTAAAATGTCTTAATACCTGAGACTGACTTTCAAATAGCTAAGGAAAAAAACATAAATGGGGGTAATAAAGAGAGCAAAATATCTGAGGAGATATATGTATTTTTGTTCTGTCCTTCCAACTTTCCTAAAAGTTTGAACTTTTTCAAAAGAAAAAGCTGAGGGGAGGGGAAATTAAAAATAGAAACCACCATATTTTATATATTTAATAATGTTTTAAGCTCTTCAAATACATATTGCAAAACTACTTACCTTACTTGAAGCTGTAAGCAGGAAAGCCCTTTGCAGACTATCCTTTTCAGCCAAACAGAATTGCAGCCTGCCAATCTCTTCTTTGAAATGAGTTATCATGTTTTCTTTGTTCCCATCTATATTCTTTAAAGTCTGGACCTCTGACACAAGCTTCGTATTTTCTATTTCTCTATTCTTCAAATGTACCTGCAACAATGCTTGAAAATGTCAAGAACATTCTAACTCCATAACCTAAGTTAGCCAAAGTTTAAAATACCACTGTTTATCTCTAACCCAAATAT
The DNA here is from genome assembly GCA_004027375.1 of Macroglossus sobrinus. Classification (NCBI taxonomy): domain Eukaryota; kingdom Metazoa; phylum Chordata; class Mammalia; order Chiroptera; family Pteropodidae; genus Macroglossus; species Macroglossus sobrinus. The sequence goes on along the minus strand of PVKZ01003900.1, from coordinate 61,746 downwards.
GATTAAGAGAAAAAAAGACTTCATTTTTCCCCCCTGTCTTTATTGAAATATAACAGACAATTGGTTGCTTGTAAGGAAGACTTCCTCGATTAGGAATCAGAAGACCCAAATTCTGCCAAATGACTAGCTAAGCAGAACAGAACACAGTTTTTTCCATTTTTAAAAAAGAAACTTTTCCACAGAGATTAATTCTAAGGTCTAACAACATTACGTGATCACTAAAGTCTTTTCCTTTGATTTAATGATTTTAAATTATCTTTAAAATAGCAAATAGATTTGGTTGTTCTTTCAGGAAAACAGATTATGTTAAAGATATATTCAGATATTAAGGAACAACCAGATTCTGGAAAACATCTTAAAGCAATTCAAGTTTTGCATGTGAAAAATACTGTCATTTACGTCCTGTGTACTTAAAAATATATTGGTAGATTAACCCAACTATTATTGATTTTCCCAGGAACTTTGGCTACAGCTGCTCATTTGATCACAACAGATATACAAATCAAATTCTATAACTGAAATGATAAAGCATACACATATCTAATATCCACAATAAATGAAATGAATTAACATACTTCTTGCACTGCACTCTTTAAATGTATCAAATGCTGTAATACTAATTTCTGTTCACAAGGACAGAATTTAACTCTGGCTTCTCTAGAGGTGTCAACAGTCAAGACCTCTGCAGCATCACTTTAAAAACACTACCTAATTATCACAATCATCAGCTCATAAAAGTATTTTACCAATTCCTCTCAATTCTGTAGGGCAGGGATGGGTTATATGATCCAATAGAGGCCAGAAGAGAGAAAAAAGGATTCTCTCTAGTTATTCATGTGAACAACTTGGATGGGAAAGTGTTGTTCTAAGGTTAACAGTATAGTATGTCACACTTGGTAAGTGGAACCTCCTTGCCAAAATAACACAAAACAAAAATCCTAAAAGAAGTATTTTACTTTTTACCTTTCAAGGTAAACACACACACACAAATAAAATGAAACACTGTTCAGAACACTGGGAGGTTGGAAAAAAGTGACTAAGATGGAAATTTCAATGTCACTTTGATCCCAATTGCTAATGCTTATAGAAAAGCAGATACTGGAACACTATAAAAGAATAAATTCCAAGAAATCTCATTCTTTTCCTTCTTTCCTCTCTGCCAAGTCTTTTGCAAAGGACTCATCATTCAGGGGTACAACCTACACACACAGAGTCCTTGCAGAAAGTAAGAAAAAACAAGAGATAATATAAGGGACAAAAAAATGAATGCTGGATTTACCCTAAAATGTGTTCGCCAACTCTCTATAAAATGCCAAAAGTGCTGTTCTTAGGAGAGAGAGAAAAGAAAGGCAGAGTGGTAAGGTGACAACTTTAGGGATAGCTTTTCCTCTTTCCAAAATAAGTCATCCTAGTTATCATGACATTGGTTCACTTAGGACCATCCTAATCCCTTCCTAATCCAGCAACACTGGTTTATTTAGGACCTTCCTAAACCCTTCCCAACACTAACTAGTAAGCCTTTATACTTATTTTATTACAAAATTAAAATGAAGACACATTCTATTAATCTTATTGTCTCCTATTGTGCTAACAGAAAAAGAACACGGAAAGCACTTAATTATCCAGAGAAAAAATGCCCAAGTCTTTTCCTGGCAACAAAACTCAAACCTTCTCACTGAAATCCATAGTATTATTAAATTTAAAAATGTTATAGATGCCAAATTGTCACTTAGTTAAAAGATGCTCTATATAACCTCAAAAAAAGTGCATTTGAAAGTAGTCTTCAAAATCATATAAATGGTATTCCAACTGCATCAGTTCTCCTCTCCTAGATAGCTCTATTATTTCCCCCCTTCACAAATCTTGTTCAAAAACCACACATTATTTTTAGGTACTTTGTCTTAAAGGGTCAAATCGTAAAATTATCCAGTTATCTTCAACTATTTTTCTTCTTGTTTTGAAAGCAATACACATGCATACCCACATGCATGCATCCCCAGTAAGTCAACAGTATTCCAAGACACAGAATGGATATTAGCCTATGACAAGCAGAAAGTCCCTATCTATGCTCTACGCTGAGGTGCCCAGTAAACTCAATATTTTATTTTTTTATCTTTAAAAAAACAAACCACTACCACCAGATATGAGAAAGAAAAACCCACTATCATACAACAAATCATATTCTAGTTTCTTAGTTTAAACTGTGGCTCTCAAATACTGACTACAAGCAGTTGTATGCTTTTATCTTTAATCAAGTTATGAGTATTGTCCTTTTCTTCTGTAATCAAGAGATTGAATCTGTCTGAATAATATTGACTTAACTCAGAATGTTCTTGAAATTCCTTGTCTGCAACTATGATCAAGATCTGCTTATGAGCCACTTAAGATAAATAAGTCTCAATCTGTATCTACATTACTACAATTAAGCTAAGTATTTCAAAATTGCTTAGGAAAAAAATACAAAAGGTGAAGATTTGTTATCAGTAAGAATCTCTTTTTTAAAATACAGTCTCAGACAATTATTCCCAAAGTCGAACTGTAAAACATGGCCATCATCACTGAAATAATGCTCTCCCAAAGGTTTACATGTTCTTAAAACAGGTATATAGCTGGTTATGTAAATCCTGTTAACAGATATCTTGTCTTAATACTGTAAACCTCTTTGATTTATACATCATCTGCTAAGTATCTGGAATACCAGCAAACTAATTTCCTGGAAACTACTTTATGAACTGTACACAATGAGGTAGTTTTAAAATGCATCCCCTAATCTTTTGATACTCCTCTCTTCAAGAAATGGAGCCTAACATTTCCCTCTCTTTGAGTGTCGGCTGGACCAACTGCCTTCCTTCAGTGTACGACTTTGGAGACTGAGTCATAACATGCACTGCAGCTTCCTCCTTGCTCTCTCTTGGATAACTCACTCTCAGGAAAGTTGGCTGCCAAGTTGTGAGGACATTGAAGGCCACAGAGCAGGAAACTAAAGGGCCTCCTGACAGAAGTCATGGAAGTGAGTCTCCTTGACAGCAGGTCCCACAGTTACAATCAAGCCTTAGGCTAACTGCAACTACCTAAGAGACCCTGAGCTAGAACCACTCAGCCAAGCTGCTCCCAAGTTGCTGACCACTAAGTTTAGGAGTAATTTGTTACACAGCAATAGGTAATAGAAACAGAAAGAATAAATTACCTTATAAAGTTCCTTCTCATCCTTTTCTGTCTTTAACTGATATTCAAGTTGTTCTCTTTCACATTGCGCCTTCCTGAGTTTGTCCTTTAAACTGAGGTCAAGTAACATTAATGTTGGCAAAAAAAAACTTTGTTAAAACATTTTTAAAACAAAGATGTTTTTTAAAAGCATCAGAAATACCTGTCCAATTCCGTTTCTTTTTCAATTGCTTTATTTGTCACTACTACAATATCTCCCTCAAGCCTGAGAGCTTTGGATGTAGCATAATTGTATCTCCTCTTAAAGTCTTCATTTTCCATTTTTAAACTTTCTGATTCTTCAGTAAGACCCTTAGAAACAATAAAGTGTTTTGAGAAACGTAATTAGTAAGACAAACAAGCGTATCTTTAAGAAATACATGTATTCTTAAATTTTAATCTCATATTTGTCCCCTCCAAAGTTTATAAGCTAAGACTAAAAACTAAACCTGAAATTAAAATATACATTCAACTTTTCATATATTAAATAATTTTTTCCTGCACTTTTCATATACCATTTTTTCATTTCACTAACTTCTCCACCAGAGGGCAGGCAATAAAAATGAGAAAAAAATTTTTAGTCATTTTCATTTTTCACATCTCACTTTTCAATGTCATCCCAATGACAAATCAGGTATTATACAATATTACCAAGGTTAACACCCACTCATCACATACAGATCACTAAGTGCCACTGATGACTATACCAAAGCACTAGGTTAAGAAAAATGCTTAAAATAATGTCCCTAATGCTCCTGCCACCATGACTCAGTGGTCAGAACAAACATTCAGAGAAACTGTAACAAATATAAAGAGAAAGTAAATTTAACAAAATGTATTTCTACTTAAAATAAAATATTCTACCTTAGATACCTTAGGAGTATAAATTTTGATCACATCAATAAGACAAATATTGCACAAGAGCTCAATGATGCTCTTCTATATACTTGTTTTAAATCTAAAATAGAGGTAAAGCCTTTTCTGCCTAGTTTATAAAATTATGAGACCCAAATACAACAATGTGTACACACAAGTGCTCCGCTGTGGAAAACTACACATCAATAGAATTGATAACTTAAGAAAATGTTTTCATTAAAAACATTTTTTAATTTCCCAGTAGAAGTACCATGCCCAACAAACACAAACTAAAGAAAATCACCAAATGTATCAAATATTATAAAAGTACTTATAAGCCACTTTAATTTTCATAAACTCAAATTTTTAATTTAAGGTGAAACATCATATTTTAAATATCATGCTAGAATATAAAAATTGATATGTTGCATCTACACAGCATTAAAAAGTTTATCAAAATAGTGGTCAATAATCCTCTTGGTTTTTTTTTTTTTTTTTTGCTCAAAGCAAATAGTTGCCTTACTGAATGTACAACATCAACCAAAAATTGTTATAAAAACTAAATGCTTTTCTGATTCCAATACACTGGAGAAGGCAAATAATATTTATTCCTTCTTATATAATTGTTGTAAATACCCAATGACCCTTGCACAAAAGTTGACCAATTTAATTTTTGTCTTGCTGATTTATGAAGACAGCCAAAGACATTTCTAAAGAATTTTTTTACATTTTTTTATTTTTTGTTTTACTAAATGATCTCTTGGCACCTCAGATTAAATCCATGTGTTTCTCCCAGGGACAAAGACTAGATTGCCCAGAGGCAAAAATAAGTTTCTGGTTCTGTAATTAATAAAATTCTATAGTGGGTAAATAGCATTTCCAAAAATGGGGCAAAAACTAGAAAAGATTCATAAGCAACTAAATGCAAAACATGAATTGCTTTATCTATGAGTCAGTTAACTCTATATAAAGAGTCACAAATTTATTCCAACGGTAACTTGTGAGTCTTAAAATCTTTCTGGTACCCATAAAGGTACCTGATAACTTCTCAGCATCAAAGCCTATTTTCAAAAGACAAGAAAACACTAAAGTAGGGATGCTTTTTCAGGTTCTAGTTCTCATGTCTGAAGAAAGCATAGCCTCTTCAATGTGGCTAAGTCTTCCTTAGCATGTATTTATTATTATATACACATCAGTATTAACCATCACCTCCTACACATTAAAATTACACTTTTATGTTTTTCTCAATGACAATCAATAAAAAATTCAATGATGTCACAACTTCAAAATTGATTTTTGGCAATTCCACATGAAATATGTATTTAAGCAACTGGGTTAATTCCATATATTAAGCAGTCCAAAACTGGGTATCCAATGCAATGATAAAGGTACAGAGAAGAGAAAGCCAAAAATATAAAGATAGTTGAAGAGGTTCATACTAGCCAGAGCCACCAAAACATAAATGAATGACCTGTCATGTTTTCTCACTGCTATATATATACAATAGCTGTGGTTAACTCCCAAATGCTGGTAACACCTCAAGGTACCAAACTTAGTTTGTGAAACTTAAAAAATAAAACAATATGAATATATAAAACAGTTCATAACATGGTTTTATTGTCTAAGCAATATTGTTTAAGTAAGTACAGCAATATTGTTTTAGTGTGTATATCCATCATATACTATAAACATTAAAGTTAAGAATATACTTTATGGGGGAAAATAATGCCTAGTTTAGGCTCCAAAAAATTAAAAAGTAAAAACCTTAAAAGGAGGGAGCATTTGAGATCTTGCTCCCCTGCAAATGTCATCAGTCTGCCTCAAATAAACTTTTAAAAAATTTTTTTAAAACTAAAACAGGGTTCACAGCCTATTTTAGTTCTATTAGAAAAGGAAGATTCAACATCATTGATTCCCCGAGCCTCAACTTTCAATCACCTAATTTTCAAATGTGCACCCAGCACTCCAAGACAAAAACAAAAATGAATATACAAACTAATTTTTACATAAGTCTAATAAATGCAAAGTCAGAGGAAATTAAAAGACTAATCAATAGAATATTATTTGACAATAAAAAGAATGAATAAACCTTGAAAACATTATGCTAAATGAAAGAAGCCAGTGACAAAGACCATATATGATTCTATTTTGTATTCAATGTCCAAAATACACAAATCCGGAGACGGAAAGTTGGATCAATACTTGTCGAGGACTGGGAAGAAGGAAAATGGAGAGTGACCACAAATAGGTACGAGGTTTCTTTTGTTCTAATATTAGTATTGTTGCACAATTTTATAAATATAATAACCAATGACTTGAACACTTTAAAGTGGTGAGCTTTATGGTTTGTAAATTATATCTCGATAAACCTGTTTTTTAGAAGATCATTTAGCTATGGTCACATCTTCGGCCCTCAGAGGTGGAAATATGTCATGACATAAAGAGCACTGGCTGGAACCAGATGGCCTGCCCTACAGTTTCCAAACTGATCAAGCAAGTTAAGTAACCTCTCTGTACCACCTCTATAAAATGCAGATAACAGTACCTACTTCATAAGACTGTGCTGAGTTAACATTGTGAAAACACACAAAACAGCACCCGACTTACATTATGTATTTTATGAGTATTTTTATTAATCAGCCTATTACAGAAGAGAGAAATTCACTTATTTAATAATGAAAAGAGTTACTTTTTAATTTATGGTATACATAAATGAGACATATACCATCGCATTAAAATAATCCAAAGGAACTACAATATGTAATTTACAGTTCATAATTTATAAAAATTTGGTTTCAGTTTTAATCTACATTGTAACCCTACTTTATTCCTTCAAGCAGCCAATTACACAAAATAACTTTATAGCTTAAACCAATTTGTTTTGATAACTATTAACATATCCAATTCTTTAAATTTACAAAATAGGAGTGTTCTTTCTAGTGGCATTATACATTAAGAAGTCAATGTTTATAAAAGATAAATTTTATTCTATAAAGTTTATTATTATAAACTAATTGTCTTAGTATTTGTCAAGTGTTCAATGGATAAGCCAATAATATTTTACCAAAACAATGAAAATGCAATGAATTTCTTCTATCATGAAGAAACTGAAATTTTTACTGATCATTCCTAATATACTGTCCATTATAAAACTTTAAATGAAATTGCAGATGACACATAATATTCCTCCAGATATTCAGCAGTTTAAATACTCAGTACCTTAAAGAGAAGACCTTTAGTACTGTTATTTTTTTTAGAATTCACACCATGTAACAGATTTGAAACAACTGCCAAGAAATGTCATGGATTGTATAAGCAACTAAGTTTGAAAGTTCCTGAGCTGTTCTAGCTGCCCAGCGTTTGCCTGATTAAGATGAAAACTAATTTTGGAAGTAAGAAACAAATTCATGAAAACTAGAAGCCCCATGACTAATAACAAATAGAAACTAGAAACTGTCTTTCCTGGCAAGCACATTTATTTATTCCCCAAAACAAACAATTGCCAACATATAAATAAAATTTTTTTGCATTATCAAGTATTACTTTTAGAATCTGGTGGAAATGCTACATAGTTCCATTCCTCTTATATGGCACTATTTATATTGTTCTTCCTTGATGACTCTCTGGTTCATCATTATGAAAACCAGTAAAATAATAGCTATTTATATCTAGTGAGAAACCTATTATGTAACAAACACTATTCTAGGTCCTTTTATCACCAGTTAAAGTATCATTTAAAAATCACTTCCAATTCCTTCATTTTCCCAGAGAGCCTAGCTCAATGCAAGAATAACATCAGGGAAGAAGCCCCTCTCTTAGACTAGTGACTATCATCAAGATTTATAAGTTGCCCAAAAAAACTTATGCTAAAGTCCTCTTCTGGGTACCACAGCCACAATCTCCTACTAATTTTGCTTCATTAATCCCGACTTCAGTCTACCATTTTCGCAATCTAAGTCTATCGGAATAAGTTTTTGATCTTGTCTATAGTAGTTAACCCTTTTGACACTGGACAGTAGAGAGAACCTAAGAGTGTTTAAATCTTAGCTAATACTTGATGGGACCAGAGGCATGGCCTGATGTACAGGAGTAATTCCACACAATTGAAGGCATTAGCCATTCCTATTCTCCCAATAATCCATTCTTTCCTTAGATTTCAAGGTGATCAGAGTCAAAACATCAAAGGCCACGTTTCAGGGTATTCTTCATCTCATGGGCTAAGTGCATGCTGCAATGGGCCATTTTTCTGAGTCATCTTCTCTCTCACCTCTACTCTTTTGAATTGTAATATAGTGAAAAAAGTTGGCATTCCTATCTGGAAACTGTCAAATCCAGGTTCAAATAATAAATGTGTGAAGAGTACAGAGAAAAGAAACTAACTACACAAGACAGAAAGGGAGTTAAAACAATTCAAAAACTTATCTGAATGTACTAATAAGACAGGCACATATCAGATTTTATATTTTAATATTTAGTACACCTACTTAAAAAGTTCAAATAAATAATTCCTTAGCCAAACAGAACATCCCGATCCTGCTGCAGGATACTCCTACTGCAGCATACCTCTACTGGAGAATTCCAAGTATTCCCCAACAGTAAAATTGGGAGAATAACTGCGGAGTTTAAATTTATAAGGCTAAAGGTAATAAAGACAAAAGATTTTACAGATGTTATAAGGAGATTTACAATTGTACATGCTGTTTTACCCTCCAATTCCAAAGAACAATCCTCAAACAGAACAAGGCAAGAGAGATCTTTTCAGGATTTAAACTCTATTTGACATCATCTCAGCACAGGTATGCAATATACAACCACTCCATTGGAGTAAAAAATGACTGAAATTACTGCACTAATCGTTCAATTAACAATTATTAAGCAAATGCTCTGGGCCCTGTTGAACAAAAGAATGGAACAGATCCCATCCATTGGGAACAAGACATCAATCCTATCAATAGACATAGTGTATCCAACTAGTTATAAGTGAGATTGTGAGATGTCAAAACAAATCTTGTGAAAATATTTTTAAAAAGAATCAATGACTAGGTAATTGCTTTTCCCCCACTTTTTTCAGCTAACTTAAATCCATTTGCATCTCTAAAGAAACCACACTGTTTTATACTTCTCTTTTTCTTAGCTCAAGAAACTGCACCAATATTAATTAGGTTTTTAGGATAATTTATAGAATTTCTCAAATCAAAGATTTCAAAATTTTGTCTAACACTACATCTTATTTCACTGAATTCTACTTTCATGAAAAATATTTTAACTACTTTATTCTACTTTCCCTTTATTCAGTGTTTCTTATTCTTAATTATATTCCCAGCCCCTCTCCCTCAAAAGCAATTAAATATTCTACAATTATATGCAAAACATCTAGAAACACTTGTCAGGGACTACATCAAGTCTGGAATAAAAATCTAAAATTTTAACCATTTACAACATAAAAGAATCTGTGGCAGAGGTTGACAGAAACTGACTTGTTCTTATATAAAGATATATCTAAATGTTACTATTTTTCAACACATGGTTTTCACTCACTTTAACTGGTTCAGTTCTTGAAGAAATAATGAGTTTCAGACAATATACTATGTCAATTCCAATCAGTTACACAAGACACAACCAACCTTCTGCTCTGCTTGCAGTTGCTCACATCTTTCTTTTTCATGGTTAAGTTCTCTTTCCAGTCTTTCAACTTGTTCTCGAAGTTGTGTTGTTTCTTTTTCCAGAACAGCAATTAACTTTAACAGTTCTTCTTTTTCTTTCATAGTTTTCTCAATTTTCAACTATAAAACAAAAAACTCAAATTTCAAAATAGCAAAGGAATTCATAGAAAGAACTTGTATGTACGTATTATCTACTTCATATCAATGAGCCTCTTTTAGCATTCAATTAAAAACATTTATGAATCATAAATTTAAACCTTCTTTTGGTTGAGCAAAGAAAAAAACACTTAAAAAAATACAAAATTCCAAGACAAGAAAAAGCTAAAGAAGTACACCACCAAAGAGCTATTATAAGAAATGTCAAAAGAACTTCTTTACAAAGGAAAAAAAGGATCAAAAATATGAATAAAATGGCAATAACTTCATGCCTATCAATAATTACTTTAAATGTAGATAGAGTAAATGTTCCAATCAAAAGATACAGGGTGGGTGAATGGAGAAGAAAACAAGAACCTATACATACTGCCTACAAGAGACCTACTGCAGATCAAAAGACACACAGAAAGTAGAAAGATGTAAAAATATTTCATGCAAACAGAAATAAAATGGTTGAACAACAATATCTGTATCAGACAATATAGCCTTTCAAACAAAAATTATATAAAGAGACAAAGGACATTTCATATACAACAGCCAACACATGAAGCAACCTTAACGTCGTCCATCAACAGACAAGTGGATAAAGATGTGGTACATATATACATAACAAAAGATTACTCAGCCATATAAAGAATGTGATCGTGCCATTTCAAACATTATGGATGGAACTAGAGGGCATTATACTAAGTGAAATAAGTCAGATAAAGAAAAATACATATGATTTCATTTATATGTGGAATCAAAAAAATAATCAAAACAGAAACAAACTCATAGATACAGAGAACAAACTGATGGCTGCCAGATTTGTAGGGCGGGGTTAGAGGTCTGGGAGAAAAGGGAGAAGGGATTAAGAAGTACAAATTGGCACTTAGAAAACAGTCATGGGGATGTGAAGTACAGCATAAGGAACAGAGTCAATAATATTGTATTAATTATGTATGATGCCAGGTGGGTACTAGACTTATCAGAGGAATCACTTTGTAAGCTATATAAATGTCAAACCACTATACTGTACACCTAAAACTAATATCGAATGTCAACGGTACCTGAAAAATAAAGCAAAAAAAGGTACAAAATCAAATAATTTTATCATGAAAGTGCCTGCTAATTGCTTTTCAAATCAGTATTAAAATTAAGGCATAAAGTTCTCTGGTGACTTAATTCTGGGCTTTTCTCATCTTGAGTCAATAATCAAGAAGAAAATGTGTACCTGTTCTTGAATGCGTTATCCGTGGGAAATCATTAAACCTTATCAAAAACATCCTCTTATGTTATATAAGGCCTTCATCTATGGAATTATTAAAAGTTTTGGTTCTTTAAATAAGGTCCTAAGGAATAAATTTCTATATACAATGGCCTCTATTTGGCTGAACTAAAGCTTTATAAGTAAAGACAAATTTTAGGACAAAAATATAGTCTGTAAAAATACATAACTGATTCTTATGGGAACACTGATAGTTACTTAGTACAGGAAAAGCTAAACTCCAATATTCTAAAATGTACTAAATTAAGAGAACTAAAGTAGTAATAAATAAAATGGTTAATATTTCTCTTACAGCATAAAATCATTGATTCTAAGAGAGGAAGAATGTATACTAGAGGAAAGAATTCACAAAGGAGGAATCACACATTTAGCTAAAAATGTTTTCCTTTCCATACAGGATCCATGATTAAAATAGAATGACCCTTCCAACTCATTCATTACATCAAATGCAAATGACAGGAGTAAATGCCCTCAAAAGAAAAATTTGTTTATTCGCTGAATTTTTTTATACCTTATCTATTTTTAAAAAAATAATTTTGGCTGTACATTTTCTGCCAGCTTAAAAAAAAAGATACATCTTGACATAATGCAAGAGAAACATCATAAAAGAACCACTTTTTTCCCCAGTGATTCACTAACTGGCACATACTTTCTGAAGAGTTTACTGAACCTAAAGTAGAAATTTTTAAAAGGAATTCAAATTAAATAAAAATGTATACAAGTCTAATTTTTGCCCCCAATTTTGTATTTTAAAATCTTTCAAGCACACAAAAATTAAAATATGATAATGAACACCCATACACCCATAACCTAAATTCACTAATATTCTGCCATGTTTATTTCATCTCCCTTTATACACAGTACTTATATTTATTATGTAATTTGGACTGGGGGGTGGAGAGGCCTACAGTATTTAATATGAAATTACAAACACTTCACTCCTAAGTACTCAGAGAATCCATCTTCTAATAAGAATTTCCTATTCAACCACTAACATTATAAGAGATAAGAAAAATTAACAATCATTTTATTAACATCCAATAAATAGTCCATAAAAATCTAGGATCTAGTCAAAGGTTCGTACACTGAAGGATGTTTTCATTAATCACTTTTAATGTCAACGGTACCCCAGATGCCTAATTTTGAGAAGGTTTACATAAAATCATTAAAGATTTTAATGAATGTAGAAATTTAAAAGACTTGTCCAAAACTGGTTGGAATATAAAAATATTTTATCTCTGAAGTATTTCCCTATGAGAATACAATTAAAACTTTCTTTATAAAGTAATTTTTAAGAGTAGGAAGAAGTGAAATAAATTGTGCAATGTCCCAATTTACTTAGAAAAGGAGCACAAGAGAAATGTAGATGTCAAATTGCCCATTTTTCTGTTGGAGGCCCTGAAATCGGGGTGGTCTAACAAATACTCAAAAAGCTGCAATATAAACTATCTGCATTCTTCTTAAGAGCTGAGCTCGTTTCTGCATCTTTGACTAGCATTCAAATACCAGGCTAAAAACCCTGATCACCACAAAATGTTTTAGTCACCCTATAAAAGTTACATTTCTCTATTTAAGATAAGAGAAGAATTTCCGGAAAGGGGGAGGGAAGATATGAAAGAATTCACAGTAAAAAGTGATTGGCTCCTTCTAGCCTTCTTAGTTCTACTGTCAGTATTTTATCTATGACCTCTTCTCTTTTCTCCCCAGACTCAGTTTTTGAAGATAAATAAAATCAAAGGCATAAAATATTTATATATAAAAAAAATCCATTTAAATATAAAGAAAAAGCAATGACCTGCTTATGCTGAACCAATTAAAGACACAAAGACACTTTTTCACATAAACTCGAAGGTAACATTCTAGTTTAAGTTTAGGGTAAAGATATTGACAATATCTTAAAATAAGAATGTTCTATTTTCTTCTTCAATAACTACTAAATATTAAGACATAAGGTATTATTAGGCCATCTACATAGTAAACTTCTAATGGAACCCAATTTAATGACTACAAAATAGCCAATTAAAAAAATATTAAAATGTTTTTCACCTTTCTTTAAATTATGGTTAATATAAGCTTATTTATTTGATCAGATGAACAAGGAAAAGAAATCATTCTAAAAATGCTCAACGTAAACGTAGAGACTGTGAAGTTTCCCTGATTCACCACCACACCTGGGACAGAGCACTTGTGTGGTACAGTAAAGTGAAGTTCACATCCAGTTAGTCAGATTTATTGTTTCACACCACTTTCCCTCCAGTTTCACCCCCAAATCTGTACTATTTCACAATCAATGAATTAGGCCACCAAAGAAAGGTTAGGTTGAGAGAATATTAGGAAAGCTGTAGGTCTAAATTCTCTCAATGGTTATTTACTGCAGATCTACCATACACAAAATACTGAAAGACCGTAGGGACAGTCCTGCCACAGTGAAATCAATAACACAATTGTGACAAAAAGTTTTAAAGTGTTTCAAAAACGACATGCTAACTAAGCTCATTGTATTATTTAAAAAACATCTGATTTTTAGGTTGTACTCTCACATAACCTGCAAATTCTTAAAATGGTAATCAAAACATGTCCTTACATGCTCTGGTCTTATAATGATTTATATAGCACCAGCTCACTATTGGTACCAACCTCAAGAAGACCAGCTTTTGTGGTCACCACCAACATGTCAGAATTTCCTTCGTCTTCCATAGTAAGCAACTCTTCAACTGGAGAAGCAGCTCGAAACTGGAAAGGTGTACTTGCTCCTCGAATTTCACCCTTATGGGTAACATAACAAAACTGATAAAACTCCCCATCATCGTTTGGAAGGTAATATCCTAAGAGGAAGTTAACAAAAAAATATTAAACTGCCTATTATGAAATTAGTGTTATTTCTATTTAACTTAACAATACTTGCCATCTCCTCTCGTTCCTAAATCTGTTGTAGTCATTTCGGATATCTTTCCTCCTATCTTTCATAAATGATCAAAACTAGACTTTCTTCCCTTAACATGCCCAAATTTTTCTTCAGTCTTAAGTTTATATTCCCAGAATATCCTTTCCCCAAATCTTCCCTAGCGCTAAAGTAACTTATCTGGGAGAGTCAAGTATGTAGTTTTCAATGAGAAAGAAGCTAGAAGAGGAGGGAGGGAAGAAATCTGTCAAATTTGCCACTCATTGCATGTAAAGGGGGAGATATTAACAATAGGAATAGGCTACATATGTCAATTGTGTAAAGTCGGGAAAGAGGATGAGGTCCACTGGTGCTGTAGAACAAAAATAAACTTTGGACTACACAGATTAATTCTGGAATTCCACCTCTACCATTATTATTGACTTAACCTCCCTGAAGTCCAGTAAAATAGACATATATTACAGGACCAATTTTTCTCTGAATATCTGTTTCTTGACACAGCACATGAGAAAATGTTTTTATAGATACAAGCTCCGTGTAGTCCACATTGCCAACTGATGTCCACAAAAACATATACAGTACAAACCTCAGAATTAAAAAAAAAAAAAAAAAAACACCAAAATCCAAAACACTAAACACCAAATGCTGGCAAAGATGTCGAACAACAAGAACTCTCAATTGTTGCTGGTGGGAATGCATATGGTTCAGCAACTTTGGAAAACAATTTGGCGGTTTCTTACCAAACTAAACATACTCTTAACAAATAATCCAACAATCATATTCTTTGGTATTTACACAAATGAGTTGAAAACTTACACACAAAAACCTGTGCATAAATGGTTATTTACAACTGCCAAAACTTGGAAACAATCAAGATGTTCTTTAATAGATGAATGGATAAACAAACTGTTACATCCATACGATAAAATAGTATTGGTTTCCTTTGCAATTCTATGAATTTTGTTTATTATACTGACACAGTCTATTAGCTTCACCAGATCAAAAAGAATCAATGGCATAAAGAAGACTAAGAATTTGCTTTAATACAACCCAAAGTCACTATAATTATAATACAAAATCAGTCTACAGCAAATCCTGTGACAGATTTCCAAATATGAGTATTTTTTTAAATCTGTATATAATGCCAAGCTATATAGGCAACTCTCCCTACAGAATCAATATAACTACTCTAAATATTGTTAATCATATTTGTGGCTTTCATGTAAAATATTTTTCTCACCTCTAATTTGTTATGTTATTCTAATATCAATAAAGGCACTGTTTTCTCATTTGAAAAAAAAATCATCGAAAGATCTGAAAAGAAGCCAACTCTTCAATGAAAGTTAACAAGCAAAAACCTTTGCAATGTCTACAAAAATACCATGTGGCCTAACTAGATATTTACATTCTTATGGCTTGTGCTAATCAAATGATTCAACTGTAATATGCTAGATAAGCCTAAGCAGATCATTACAATGGTATACATTTTTAATGGCAATAAAATATCTAATTTCATCCAGTTCTGCAGTTTTCAATGCATACCTTGAAATGCTAATACACAATTGACTGTTGATCCTTCTACATAATTTTCAGGCATAGGGGACCATAAAAATGTATAATAATCACGAGCAGTACTCCATCCAACCTAAAACAACAAAAACATGGATATTATTAAATAAGTTAACATTAGAGTGATATCTTACAGCATATTGTTTTTTACTGCATCCTAAAGTTAAGACATGTGTTAATATGTTTACAAATCACATTATTTTAACAAGCATGTCAAATTTTAGAATTTTATTAAGCTATAATCTAATACTATAAAAATCTATATAAATTGAAGAGTTGAGTTTCTACTATGTATTAAAATGTAACTTGATATGTAATTTTTCAAGGAAAATCTTAGCACCAAATTATGTTTTGCTAAAAATCTGAATTCACTAAACATGTTTTTAACATTTATTTTATACCTGAAATTTAAATGTTTAATTAGATTTCCCCCTCACCCTTAAATCCACTAACTTCATTAATCTCTCATTTTTAGCAAGTCTTGCCTGCAGCAAATTGGTAAATTTTTTTAAAAGGTCTTTATTTATGTTTGCATATATGAATAGACCACGTATGTCCCACCCAACTCCAAAACATTGTTCAACTTAGAATGGTTATATAAGTTACATATTTATCTGTATTTTCCAAATGGACTGTACTGTATTAAATACCTATCAGAGATGTTTAAAATAGATATTAAATATCCATTTGCCAGTAATATTACAGGAAATTATGAATGTCCAGAGTTAGATTATATATGCTCTATAATTCTGATTAACCTAGGATTAAAGATTACCAAATACTGAAGTTGGAGGAATTTTAGCAATCTTTAGTCTCTAAAAGAGTGTTTTCAAACTGTAGGTCATGACCCAATAGGAATTCATATTATCAATTTAGTGATTCATTACATTTTTTTTTTACATTTATTTCTTAATTACATAGAATTCAAAAGTATCAGAGTGCATGAAGGCTAAGCACTGATTCATAAAAATGTTTTCAGGTGTATTTACAAGCAACTATGCTGATTCGAATCACAGAATTCATTTATTTCTGTGTGTCATGGTCCAAACCGTTGAAAGACACTAACATTCATCTCTCTACAGATGAGAAGCTTAAGGAATCTAAGGCTTGAGTTTTTCTCAGAATCGTTAGAAAGATCAAATTAGATGAACATAAAAGCAGCACTTGAAAGAGTGCTTGACCCATGGTAAGTACTTCATAAGTGGTAAGATTTTGTAAGCACAATATACTGTAGTGACTAAGAGCATGTAATGATTAAGGAATTAAGATCAAACTGTCAGAAAAAAATCTCTTACTAGCTATAACTTCAGACAAGTTGTATTTATGTTAAATGAGATAACCCCAGTTTAAGTAACAAAGTGCCTTGCATATCAGTGTTCACTAAATGTCACCATTCATTAATATCCGAGGACACAGAGACTTAGAGACAGTGATCTTGACTTTACAATGTCCTGTCCCTCATTTCATATCCCCTAATGTTTCTACCAATTCAGAGCCCATCTAAAGTTTTTCCCCCATAAGATACACCTAATATGAATCACATCTGGCATTCTTTGTCCCTGTCTATACACTAATCTTGAAAGAAATACTATCTACAGCCATATCTTTCTTGAAAAAAATCTCCCTAAATGAACAGGTTCTACCCTGGACAAGGTAGACAAGAGAAGGGCTGAGTGTGCCATTTATCTGTGATGGCTGACACACAAAAATGCTAACACAATTACAGATTTCTGATTCAAGTGACACTAGGATTAACAGTAACAGTTTACTGAATGTTTGTTTTGGAGTAAATATTACTATCCTCATCTCAGAAATTATGAAACTAGGAAAAAGCCAGTAGAAGGCAGAGTCAAGATCTGAACCTGAAGTTTAAGCTCTAAACCACCAAGACACTACTCACTCTTCCGTCAAAATATAAAATACTCTCATACTTTCTGAAATTCCACCTTCTTCCTTCCAACACAGAGTCTATATACCTACATTTGCAAAGACTTCCCACTGCCGGGAAGAAAAAAGCCTACAAACTGTTTAGCCTAAAACTGAAGGTCTTCCTTTCTTACCTTGAATATACCAACCTAATAGACAGAATGAAGCTCAATTCCAACCCTTCTCCCTCCACCCACTTCCCTAAATGAAGCTTTATGTTCTAGTTATACTGACTCACTATCATGAACATTCTCACCTCTATGCCTTTGCTTATAATTTCCTGACAGCAGTGCCCTTCCCTCAATCTCAATTCCCCATTCAATTCTTCCTCTCTGACCCATTATTGCAGAAAACACTAATTCTCTGTCAGTATCTTTAACTTGAAACCCATACCTCACAAATCAAAACTGATACACTGATTTCACAAAATGCTTATCAATCAACCCAACTCCATTTTAGAATTTGGCAAGCCTAACATACACACACTCAGTAAATAGTTCCTCTATCCAGCAACATCGAGGAATGAAATTCAAATAGGAACTGAAATATCATTAAATGCCAAAATTTTGTTTTGTCCAATATAGTTTTTCACCCCTCCTAATAGGCTGGACTTTCGCTTCTGAATATTCTCAGTGCGGTTCATTCTAATCGGTATTCATTTCTTTCTACTTTGCTGTTTATGTTATACAAGACAGACTATCAAAATTTTGAGACCATTAAAATCATATCTAAAATAAACTGATTCTGAGAATCTAGAGTAAACCAGGAAAAAAGTTTTATTGTTTGGACATTTATATTATTTTGACTTCTCAAAATAATTATTTTTACTTTCTTCTTTTATGTTTTGGTTCTTTACTACATTCTGAAGGGTTAAAATTACCAGAAAACCTACCTCCAGTGCAGGAAGCACCAGTGTGATGATAGTCTCAATGTAATTTTCAAGCATATGTTATACAGAATGACTGGTAAACTATAAGAAATGGGACTCCAGCCATCAAAGAATTTACAAGTCATATAAAACAAAAGTCTCATAAAAGCGTAAGACAATATGAGCAATATTTAAATATAGGACAATAGAAGAGATAACAACATGGTTGTAGAGCTATACAAAATTACAAATAACTAGAAAAGATAGTAAATGATATAGTAACCCAGAGAGATCCTTTTTCAGGTAAGGAATAGAGAAAATGGAAAAAGAAAAAGGCTCTAAAAACTTTTTCATAAGACCTTGAATAAAGTTATTAACCTTCTGATTATAGAGAGGAAAGCCAGCACTGAAGTTCCCAGCATTTGTTGTATACTATCTTGAACTGTTAAATATGTTTGCATTTATAAATGTAAATGTTCTACATCTGACATTTTCAAAAATGACCCTTATTAGAGTGACAAGGCTAGTATTAACTACTGATGAACCTGCTTTAAAAAAAAAAGAGAGAGATAGAGAAAGAGTACCCAGATGAAAGAAATATGCAGACAGTTTTTCTTACCTTAAATATTCCAACCCAATCTTTTGGATGTGGATGAATATATGGAGTTAAGGTATAATGACACTCCAGGTGTATATTAGGAAGATAACTCTTGGCCACATTTTGAAAGATGACATGGGCAAAGTTGGAAGTCTGTGGGACTTCTTGAAAGGATGTCATTGTGAATCTGAAACAAGTGAATCACACAAATTGAATAATCCCATCTAAGAAAAACTTACAACTTCAGAAAACATATACCAATGAATGCAAATTACATGTATATTTACATGTCATAATTTTTTGAAAAGACATGCTTCTGAATACTAGAACTCCTCCTTAAAAATGGGATTAAATGTAAAAACATAGAAAAACCGGAAAATAATTTCCATATGGCTCAGAAAGTTGCACAGGTGTTAAAAAATCTAAAAACCAAAATCAAACTATCAACTCTACTGAAAAGCCTAGCTAGCTAGCTCTTTGCTTCTTTTGTAACCAAGAGCTTCTATGTTGGACCCTTGCACTTCATTATTTTCCTCCCTAATCTGACATTCCATCCTCCTCTAGGTTCCTTTGCTAATCTTTCTGTGCCTGCATTCCTGACTCATCGCCAAGATCCTCTCCCACCCTTCAGCAGCTTTCCTCAACCTTGGCTACATATTAGAATCATTAGGGGGGTCTTTAAAAGAAAAAAAGACAATAATGACTATCTGGAACTGAGTGTGTATATTCATTCATTTTTCTTTTAAAGTCTCCCCAAGTAATCTTAATCCAGTATGTGGCCAGGACAAAGAACCACTAATTATACTCTGACCCAACTCAACAACGTAAGTCTCCATTATCATCTCTCATTTCCACAGATGCCCAGACCCATCCCATCTTCTTTGGCTTCTGGTACACACTTGTTCAGATCTCTCAAACCACGTAACATCTCACCTGGCCTACTTGAAATAGTTCAGCCTATTTTTTCCTCTCTGCTTATACCCATTCTACCCTTTCGTTCTAGGTTCAACAACCCTGCCTTGATTTCCGGTATTCATATTTTTTTCTATTGATTTCCACATAATTTGCCAATTAAAAAGGATCTGACTGAGGATTTACTCTAAAAAGCCATGGATATAGTGTGTCACAGCATCAGTATAATCACTGATTCTACTGTACACTTAAGAAACTGTAACACTGGCCCTATGGCACCTGCTTCTGAGTCATCGAAACAGGACTCTAACAATAGGGAAAACTGGGTCAAGATTTTTGCTAACCAAATTAATCTAGCTCACAAACCAATGAAGTTTCCACAGGGAAAGCACAGTGGTAAGATTCTACTCATATTTTAACAATTATTAAGAAGTCTTTATTATTAGGAAGATCTAAGACAATATGCTTTTACAACTGTTTCTTTTGCTGACCTGTTTGAAATACTAAGGCAAATTTTTAAAGTTTTGAAATAACAAGCACCTTAGAAAACATCCTTTTTTTTTTCATGTATCTTCTCTGCTTCTGCTATGGTCAAAGTACTGCTTTCCCGAAACAATATAGTGGGTATTCCACAAA
Source organism: Macroglossus sobrinus (assembly GCA_004027375.1). NCBI lineage: Eukaryota > Metazoa > Chordata > Mammalia > Chiroptera > Pteropodidae > Macroglossus > Macroglossus sobrinus. The sequence continues at coordinate 41,190 of PVKZ01003900.1, read as the reverse complement.
GAGACTGTCAACTGTGAACCTGGAAGCCACTGTGGTAGAATACCAGGTTGTCTGTCACACTCTTCCCACCTGAGGTTTCCCAGAATTCAGAGGTAAAAACAGTGCATTCAGTAGCGTTCCTCCACTACTCTACACTAACAAAAAGGCTCTATAATCAGCAATCCTATTTCACAGAAAAACTGAACTGTCAATACTCCCCAAATGGTAACCCAAAACCTTCAGGAAAATGAAAGGCTACTTAATAGGCCCTGAGAACTCTGCCTAAAATAACTGAAGAGTTCTATTTGTTCCCTTGAATTGTCTAAACTTATCTGGGCTCAAGAGGATGTCATCATGCTAATGGAGTCACTAAAGATAATCTCTATTCAAGTCAAAGGTTTCATAAAGAAGGGAAAATTCCATCCAGATTTTGGTTTTGAAAAGTGTTCACTACTGGTTATAAAATACCAGTAAGGGAAACTATAGCCAAATCAATTGAACCAGTTTCTAATAGATACAATTACCTAAATAAACTGAGGCAAGTGAATCAGTAATATTTTTCTATAAAGAGAATAAATATTTAAGTTTCTCTGAGGAAGATATTTGGTAAGGAGAATAAGGCTAGCTTAGAATGAATTTCCCATGTTTTTAATTAGAAGTGGTTTAAGAATGAAAGTTTTTTAACACATTTTCTAAAGTCAAATAAATCAACAAATCTGTAATTATGTTACATAACAAGGCAGTGGCATTTAAATTTTTAACCTCAAGTACAACAGTGATTTAAAAATTCATAATTCACCTTACACTTTTACTTCATTTAAGTTTTTAAAGTATAAAATAGCATGAAAGCATACATGTGTATATATGTTATAAATGCATCAAAAAGTACATACCATACAATTAGGTCTTTACTCATTAATATTTTTTAAATGACTTCTATATTTTTCCCAAAATAAATATAATAATTTCATTCATTTAAACAAACATATTAACATGAAATTTTCTTTTAAACTTTCTGTCCAAACTTCAAGTTTCTTAAAGAAAACCCTAACATCAGACTTTAAATACTCATGAGGCCTGTAAATCTGAAGAGTAATCTGACAAGTGCTCAGCGTATTAATAATCTTCATTAATCCCTCTCCAAAGATAACCTTTTTAAAAATTTGATGTGATTACAACTACAAAAATTTTACAAGTCATTCCACTCATTACTTTCTTGCTTTTTTAATTAAATTCCAATATATCTTCTAGTGGTAAAGAAATATATGCAGATAAATGTAATCTGAATGTAATTACGACGTGAATCAACCCACTCTACATAGTAAAATTAAGTTTCTAATTCCCATACTGTTCCTGTTTCACTCCTCACACAGATAAGAGAGTGAAAAGATGGGCATGCTTACAAAAATGTTGAAATTCACTGAGAATGCCAATGTATCAAGATGATCCACAGGCTGATTCATACACTAAGTATGCTCGCTCACACGTGAGTGCACACACATTCCTGTGAGAAGGAATGTGCAAAGTCACTGCATCACCTTGTGGTAATGGCTGGGAAGTGTAGCTTCACAAACATGAGAAAAAGAATGCATCTCAGTTGGAGAGGGGAAATATAGACCCACACACAAAGTTAAGTGGAAGCAGCTTTACCGTCAAATGCTTCTTCCCATTCTCTAAAGTACATCTCCGTGGTAAATCTCATTCTCTTAAGTACAAACGTGGGTACATTAGGATGCAAGCCAAGGCTAAGTAAACATTTCCCAATCAAGAATTAAAGGACCATACCTTACGCTGGGAAACAAAGTCTGAAATGCTTCCACATGCTGTCTGCAGTACCCTCCTTCTAAGTTTCCTAATGTATTCCCTAAAGTTCTAACACCTCCAGAGTTCCTTTTAATGTGTTATGCTGTAAAAACTTCATACTATAAAGTCCTTGGTCCAAAATCCAATTTGTTATGTTGGGGAATCATCAGTATTTGAAGATAAACAATATGCAGTGGGCATTCAGTTAACTAGCTAAAATAAATTTGGGAGAAAAAAGGCATTTCAAAAGTTATCTTTACTTCTTCCTCTTAGAACGTATCAAGCCCAAAACCGATCAGGCTTTTGTGACAGTATTTTTCCAGTGGCTTCTGTAACTCAGTTTACATGACTAGCCCAAAAATGTAAGCCTTAGTTAACTAAAGTAGAAAACATCATACAAAAACTTCTAAGCATTAAATGTACATAATCAAAATAAGTTTTTTTAATTTAAATATTTTATATAATTTTCCAGTTCTAACAATCAGAAGAAATAGGTAATTTTGTTCTGTTATATTATGGTGGCTATATTTTTTCAAAGCCCTTATCAGTTAAACATGGTAAACTATGTGAAATATCCCATTGCCTCAGATTTGCTTTAAAAAACTCCAGGGGAAAAAAATGTGTTGGGGGAAGGGTTATAAAACAAGATTAGCAAAACAATGGATCCTTCTACTGTTTGTTCTCCTCTTGTGCATGCTTCAAAATTTCCATAATAAAAGTTAGTAAAACCAGAGCAAATAAAGATTAGTAATAAATCTGGGTAACAGCGAAGTTTAAATTTTTCAGTTAAAAATATATTTTTATAATTATCTCCAAATTCTGGTCCTATAGGACACAAATCTGAAAGAAAAAATGTCTGACATTCGAATAGTTTCCAATTATTCATACGTTTAACTCAAACAAAGACTGTCAGCTGGCTTACAGGCCAGAAAAATGTTATTACAATCTTACTGGGAGGTAAGCCGAAGCAAAACCACCAATCCGTTCATCTGCACTTACAGAAGCCTATTTCCAGAAATCTTTACAGATGAATGGTGCTACTCCGCCCAGGTGTTACACCACTTCTTACTTTTTAGATTATTTTCAAAATTTATAAAACGCTATGATCTTGGTCCATATATATTAGAGGGGAGAAAATTTTTTTCTTCCATTAAGTATTTACTTGGGGCAAAATAAACTTTAAAATCCTTAAGTGCATACAGCCAAAATTTCATTTAGAAGTATCCAAATTCCAAAAACTACAATACAATAAACTTCACTTGTGAGGTAATTCCCCCAAAGAAGTATAGAAAAGCATTGTTAAGATCTTTCATAAATATTTAACACCATTAAAAAGGTTGAAATTTAGAATTCCACAATATCTGTTATTTCGTTGAGGAAGAAAAAGTATTTACTGGCTAATTCTACACGAATGACTGCACGGATAATGGATAAGTAGAAAACAAAAATACAGTAGGATGTTCTTTGAAGTTTTAAGAAGTCACTTCTAACATAATAAAGTAAGCCCTCAAGAAATCACGTCCACCTTTGCCAACAACAGAACAAAAGCATGACCTCGGCCCTCCTCCATACCTGAATAGCACACTTTGAGGGCAATAACCCTATTTTCAGAGTAGCAGGTTACTCAAATAACTTTTTTAAATGCTTTTGGAATAGAGCCCCACAATTCTGATTAGTAACTGTTCGTACAGTTTGCATAAATTTTGCAATTAGAAGCACGTACAGTTGAAAACTTACCTTCCCGTCTAAATCCCTGACATAATAGTGATTCGTAACTACTGTGAAACCTAATTTATATAGAAAGTCAAATGCCAGTGTTTTTAAACAAAAGGTAATCAACAAGGTACTATACGTTTATCAATACACCCACGCGCACCCTAATCTTTAAACAAAGATGCTCCGAAGCAAGAGGCGTTTTGTCAGGACTGTCCACACACTGCAGACCTGGGGGGTGCCGGGATGGAGGGAGGAAGATTTGTGAAATCAAGAAAAGCTGCCTCAAAGAAAGATGTGACTCTCGCCAGATCTGTTAAGATCCCTAGGAACACTCGGCGTAGGAACCATTCATAAACAGACGAAGAAAAACACCGTTAACTAACGCCATGACCCAGGTGAGATAGGAAATCTGGCCAGAGCAGCTACCCCGCCCGCGGCCCCCCAACGTCAGCGGCGCAGGCAGTCTCCGCCTCCTCCTCAGGCGAATCAAACCAAAACACGGGTTTCACTCTGCACGAGCAAGCCCGGGCGTCCTTTCCGAACGCGACCTAGATGTCTGCCCAAGTTTACCACGCCCGCAGCACCCACCCTGCCCTCCAAACACTCACCCTAGCGTTGAGCTTCTGGCAAGGCAGTTTCTTCCTTGGGGGTCCCCCCGGTCACTCGCCGCCCGCGTCCCATGACCCCCTCCAGAGCCACATCCCACACGCCTCCCCCAAATCGCGAAGGCCTATCTCGGGGCCTCCCCGCCGTGTGGGGCAGCCACTCGTCGCTTTTTCCAACTCGACTGCCAAACGAAGTCGCCCCCAACCCCGTCACAATCCCAGTCCGGGAGAAAAGCTTTGTCCTCGGCAAGGAAAGCGTCGTCATTTGGCTGCATCATCACCACGGAGACCATTCCTGGGACCGGCCAGGCCCCTAGACTCTAGGAGCGGTGGGGGCGTCGGACGAGCCGGCAAAGGGTTCCAGCTGGAGTCCGCCCCGCACAGGGCGCTACGGCGGACGGGGACAGCGCTTACCAGTAAGAGGTCCCCGGACAGAGCGGGAGCTTTAGAAAGGTTTCCGAGTCTAAGCCGCCATCAGCCGCACAACCTCTTCCGCCACTGCTGCCGGCCTCCAGCGACCCGCTACCCTCCCCCTTGGAACCAGAAGCCGGCGTACGTCACTTCCTCCCGAAGCACCGCCCCTTCCGCCGCCGCCGCCGCCTCCCGGGGCCTGGGGGCCGTGTCTCCCCAGCCGGTATCGCTGCCAGCGGTATCTTATTTACCCTAACGAGTCCGAACGTTTTCTCCCGACCCGGCTGCACCTCTTTCTTCGGTCTTGTCCTTTTCGCTCAGAGACCTAGTCAAAACCAAACAGGGTCCGTTTGAACTTGCAGTTTTTACTTTTTAAAATATTACTTCACCGGAAAGTTACGCAACTTTCCAGTTAAGTGGACAAGGGTAGCCGCGAGCAGCGCATTACCGTGTCGTGTTCTTAAAAATCTGCCTAAGCGAATCTTTTCATTATTTAGATCAGAAAGTAAACCCGAGAAATGAAGTAAGAGACCACACCGCTGAGGCTGCGACCCCTACTCCTGGTCCTCTCCTGTTCTTGTTTACTGTTTCTCCTGGGAGCTTTGCAGTCCTAATGCTCCATGATTCTATTTCCTCTTGTTCCTGCAGTGGCTTCTTTCTGCCAGCACTTCTATGGATGTTAACTGCTTTTGTTATTTTGTGTGCTGTGAATTTGTCTTGTATTTTCTGTTCAGTTATAATTTATAAAATGGCTTTTGACTGTTAGGTTATAGCTTCCTATATTAAGCATTTAGTTTGAATCCTAACTCCGCAGAAGCAAGTGTGTTCTGTTCTGTTCTGTTCATCATATTCCTGGGTTGCCATAAAACCTGATAAAATTTGCAATATTACCAGTTAAGGATAATAAATTAGATCACATTAGACGTTGAAGCACCTCCTAAGTACAGCACTACAAACTTATTTACCTTCAATAATATAAGTTCTCGATATTTGTTGACTGATTTTCTATATACTGAGATCTTTGAACTTGGTCTTGTTCTGTATATCCTACTTGATCATAGAATTAAAGAAGAACCTTTTATATAGGTCATTTAGTCCCAACCTCCTCATTTTACAGATGAAGAAAACTGTGTGATATCAATAATCACTGAAGCTACTGGTAGCAACCTTCTAGTAGCAGAAATACCTGTCCCTTAACTGTAAATATAGCCGCGAACTTTATAAACACCATTTTTCAGAGGTGTCACTCTTCATATTTTTTTTTAATTCACAAATCACACAAGTCACCCATTTAAAGTGTACAAGGTAAAGTTTTTGGTCACTACAGTCATTTTTAGAATATTTTCATTACCCCCAAAAAAGAAGTACCCAGAAGCAGTCACTCCCAATTTCTCTACAACCCTTTTTCCCCCTTTCACCTCTTAGTCCTAGGTAACCACCAATCTAATTTCTGTCTCTGTAGATTTGCCAGGACATTTCATATAAATGGAAGCATACAGTATGTGGCCCTGTGAGACTGGTATCAGAAATACCAGTTCCTTAAATGTAAATATAGCAATTGACTTTATGAGCACAATTATTTAGAGGTGTCACTCTTTGCATTTTTAATGTCATTTATTTACATGTAGTAATTTTCTAATTACAATTTTCAGTTAATGAAATCAGAAAAACAATACACTTAATAAAAGCCATAATTGAAAAACATTTTTGTGCAGATATTTTTACTTTACTTTGTTATTTTTAATAATTTCTTGATTTTTTAAGACCTTGTTTTCCCCCATGAAAGTATTCATTTAGGAACTTTAACTTGCTTTAGTCCTATTAATAATGATCCCTCAAATTTTTAGGCAGTATTTCTCCCAGCGAGATAAATATAATCATTTTAGTATTTAATTGAATTTTTAAAAATTAGCCTATTTTACGTATAGTAGTTTACTAGGGCTATAAGACATATGGATCCATAATCTCTTATATGAATTTCAGGATTCTGAATTTTTTTTTAAAGTATATTTTGTTACATGACATCCCACGAGGTCTGAGGCAGCACTCTGTAATGTAGTTAACATTTTTTCAGGAAAAATTATGAATATCGCACTACTAAGTAGGAGAAATAAAGCATATAGTCTTACTTCAGTTCAGAACGGATTTTGCCATTTGACCACCATGAGATTAGGTCACGTTTTATTGACAAATGAGTTTAGGTCAGGATAGGTTTTGCCACCAAATGTTAAAAAAAAATTTATTTTCAAAGCTTTTTAAATTTCAAAATAGTGAATAAGAGATCATAGACCTGCTCAAAGAATTTTTGGAAAGTAAACCTCTTAGTATCCCATAATATTTCTGGAGTAATTATAATTCAAGTAGTTTCTAAGCAGTTGTCCTAACCTATCACATACTACTTATCCTGTATTTTGGTTATGAAAACATCTAAAAAGACACTGTTCCTCTGTTAGAAGAATTTATGATAGCAAAGGGGAAAAAAATAAACGAATCTATGAACATGTAGAATATTCTGTAAAAATGTAGAATATTTTGTAAAAATAAAATTAAAATAAGATACTCAGAGATTTGAGAATTCAGTTTAGGCTTGTGTGAGCAGTACACTTTGCTTGGAGGAGGTAGGCCTAGATTGTTAAAGTTAGTGGGGTCTTGATGAAAAGGTAAAAGGAAGACTTCAAGTCTGGGTCTAACAGCTTAGGCAAAGGAGTCAGACAGAAAGAAGACTGTTAACAAAAAATAATAATTTCCATCCATGGAGTACCCAGTGCTTTTCAGGCACTCTGCTGGACACATAGATTGTCTCCCCTCCTCACAGCCATCCTGTAAGGCATTTTCCCCATTTTGCAGAGGAGTGTGGGCTCAGAAAAGTAAAATTGCTTGCCCTTTGTAAAAAAAAAAAAAAAAAAAAAAAAAAAAAATTTGACTTTATTAAACGATTCATGAATTGGGCAATCCTTTTAGCAAGGAGAAGAGAGCTCTAAGGGGTTGTCCAAATGGAAGGCTTTTAAAGGCAGAAAGCCTAAGAAGAGTGGGTTATTTCAGGCAAGGACACCTTCTCTTAGGGGAAGACAGGGAGTCTTATCAGACACATTCTCTCACCAGCTAGAATCAGGAATTTCAGGCTGATTGGTTTAAAATTCCACTCCTGGGGGAAACTGAAGCTACAATTAGATGTTAACATCTAGTTTTGGTATCATGGGCTTTTAGCACAAGTGATGCTATTTTGGGCCTGTGGTTTTCTTTTTAACACCATGATCACAAAAGGGGCAAACCAAACCTGAACTCACATCTGACTCCCAAAGTTAATGCATTTTCCACCATGTCATGCTGCTTCTTGATAAGGGTTTTTTGGTCATTTACTGTGTGCTCTGGGTTGTTAAGTGCTCTAGGGAAAACAAAGAAAAATCCATGGTTTCTTTCTTGAAGTTGCTTGAATCTAGTTAAGACAGGACACGATGGTATAGTGAAGTGTTACATTTGCAGGAAATGATTTTTGAGCAGTAAAGAGGATTGATACAGAATAATTAATTTTGGAATTAGTAAAACTTTGTTGAAGAAATTGGACTCAGCTTTGAAAGATTAACAAGTTCTGAAAATGCAGAAAAGGGCTTACGTAGAGAAAATAAAAAGGCACAGATGGGACAATTAGGTGGTACAACATGTGCTGAAAATTAGAAAAAAATCAGCTCAAATGGGCAAGTTATAGAAATATTACAGGTGTCGAAAGCAGGCAAAATAAGCTCATCCTTTGGAACATGGTGTTCCTTAGAGTTTGTATTAAAGATTCCCTTTGCTAGAAATGATTCCCTTTTAAAAATAATACATCTGTAAAACTTTTTGTTAAAAAAGAGAGCTTTTAAAGAAGGGATTTAAATAATGTTAGGGTTTGGTTAGAAGGAGGATTCAACATACTCAAAAATAAGATTGTTTGCTTTCTCCTTATATTTGAAAGTGGTTTAACATACTCCTTGTTCCTGATTGCTTCCCTATCATTACTGTCCCAGATGTGTGAAAAAACTTTGTTCCTTTGAGGTGCATGCCCATCAGCTATAATCCCTTAGTCCCTCCTTGTTGCCATCATCTGCTGATCTCCAAATCACTCTTCCTCATTCATTGAAGACTATCACCTAGTGCACAGCCTTTCTCTCCATTCCAAGCCCCTCAGTGTCTACCTGGATGAGATTAAAATGAAAAGGCTCTCTTTCCACTCTCTAAGGACACAGAAAGAAGGCAGCCATCTGCAAACCAGGAAGAAAGCCCATACCCAATAGCTAATCTACCAGGACCTTGATCTTGAACTTTCCAGGCTCCATAACTAGACTGAGGAGGCACTTCAGCAGGAAACCCAAGACCCCGCCCTGACTAAGACAGAAAGGGAAAGAGCTCCATGAAACCCCTGTAGGCAGGGACTACGGCCATTATCAGCAGGAAGCACATACAGAAGAAGAGACCTCCTGTCCCTCAACATCCATACTAATAATAAGGGGATTCGTGGCTCTTAGAAAAGAGCTAGGCAGGAAAGTTAGAGGGTTTTGGGTCTGCCTGCAAAGACACTGAGGTCATCCTATCCTAGAAGGGGTCTGCCCTAATCGGCCCACAATTAAGTAAGCCAGAAGGCATTTTTTAACTCTCACAAAGTATTAGGCAGAGAATTAGGTACCAGTTTAAGCCAGTCACTCGCACCTGTGCAATGAAGAGCCCAAAGACCTTCAACTCACCTGAGCCTCATTATACCATCATTATAATATGATGCATATGCCCGGAAGTTCATTAATATCATCATAACAGACTGAATCCTGGGAATAAACATGGGCAGAAAGCAAAATGATGAATCACTGAGTCCTGTCATTCTTAACTGTCAATCAAGAAAACCCACCCCTCTAAGAAAAATGACCACCCACAGCAAATAGGGATAAAAACCCCAAAGGCTTTGTTACGAGGCTTTTTGAGCCACGCTTCTCTTGCTCAGTCCCGCTTCCACGTCTGGAACTGTACTTTCCCTTCTAATAAAACTTTTCTACTGTAAAAAATAAATAAAGAGGCCAAAATCCTGGCCTTTTGATTTCGTGAATCCCTCATCTCCAATAATCTCTACTCCACTCTAAATACCTATTTTCAAGCTCATATCTTGGACCCTATTATCACCCGTAACTGCTTCACCTTTAAAAGCAAGCGTCCTGCTCATTGACAGCAAACTCCTCCTCTTCTAACTTGCTTATTCAAATATGCCCACTGTAACTACTTTTCAAACTCATCAGGATCTCTAATCCACTACACTTTCTCCTTTTAATACTTCCTTCATTATCCATCTAAGCATCCATGGCCTGTCATTTTATTAACAATATTTCCAATACCCTAAATTTTCTTGATTTTTTTCCTTGCAAATTAAGTGCAATTTCCTATAACGAACATGCTATAGGCACTGTGGTCATCATATTCTCTACCATCAAAGGTGATACCTGGAATTTCTGAGAAAAAACTTTGACATTAAAATTGAGTGTCTTGGGAAACTTCTTGCACTATCAAAGAGAGGAACAATATCAACTATGATATTAAGAAACAGCCTGCAGAGGTTTACACTTTAATAAGACCTTTACATAACTTGGCTGGCTCCTAACAGTGTTCTTTGTTCCTTGTATAACTGAGAGGTCGCTGGAATGTAAATATTCTCTAACCTTTCTTTCTTATCTTACTCAGAAGAGTACTAATAGCCTGCTAGCACAGTACTTTGAATTTTTAATGTATTTCATATCAACAAGGTCTTTTTCTCTGTTTCTCATCAGATGCATTTATTTTTTTGAGGCACTTGCATATCAATGGCTTTTAAAGTTCATAAAAGTTAATCTTAAGAAAATGTCACTAAGGTAATCTTCTGAAGTTTTAATTTTAACAAAGGCGGAATCAAACTTTTAGGTTAAAGTGTTTTTATTTCCACCGATTCCATCCCCTCCCGCCTGCTCAGGAACTCTATGTGACCTCTCTTATGTTCAAGCTCTCCATCTCCGCAGGATCGTTCCCATTCTCTTTTCAACATGCTCACGACTCTTCCATTTAATTTTTTAAAAACTCCCTCACTCCATATTTCCTTCCAGCTACTACTGCCTTTTGTCTTCACCTTCACAAACTTGTCACTACGAAAAAGAGTTGTCTGTGTTCCGCTCAGTCATTTCCCACCCTTCCTTACTCCACTTCATTCCGAATCCTGCCCCGATCACACCAAAACAGGTTGCATTAATATCATAATATGCTCTAGACAGACGAATCGTCTTCATATTCATGCACGTCTCATGGATGCTAACATGGCGTCTGACCACATCCATGGTTTGCCTGAGTCTCAAGAGTTTCATGAAAAGAAATTTGAATTTTGTCAATGATTTGGAGAGAGCAGTCGTTTACCTGATCGATATCTAGCTACTTCATAAAACAAAACATTTTTAAGGGGCCTAAAAATTAGGGTGGAAGGATGAAATTCAGAGATTATTGTTGTGCCAATTATCAATTTATTGCATCTCAGTCCTCAGTTCACCCTTTTTACCTGCTCTGTGAAAAAATGCATCTAAGTCTTTTAAATATTTCTCCCTTGCCAGCTGGAATGATGTAAGCATTGCTAGTAGAAAGAGCTGGAGAGGCACTGCAAGAGAAAAAGATTCTGCTTCCTGGTCCCCAAGTACTTAGTGAACAGACTCCTGCAGTGCATATGACTTCAGCATCCAGCTACTGCTACTCGCTCAGCTTTCCCAGTGTCCAGTGCCTGCAGTGCATGGTAGCTGGCAACCTCCAGCACCGAACCACTATGCCCCCAGCAGTCCCCACTGGGCACTGTGGTGGAGTGCCTGCAGTGAGATCCTTCCCTGTGAACAACTTTTCCCAGAACTCTATCTAGAGGGCAAATGTACACCAAGTTCCACATAGTGGATGCCCAACAAATTCCAGGAGATGATTTTCTAGCAAGTTTTGGAGGGTGGGTTTCTAGAAAGTTCCACCAGCTCAGCAGCACAGGGACTTTTTGTGAGATTCTCTATGGGACTTCATTCAGAGCCATGCCCTCTCCAAGGTCTGGACTTTAGCCTAGGAGGTGCCTTTGCTTGGGCACATATCTCAGCCGTAGGGATAGTATCTGCTCCTTGTACCTGCTATTCTTACTGTCTATGGTGTTCTCTTTATACCTTGTGAGCCTAGTTACTCCAAACCCCTGTAATAGTAAGTCTATATTTTAAACTTTCCCTGTTCAAAACACTGTGATTTCTTTCTACTGATTGGACCCAGACTGCTGTAATTACTACACCCCTTCCTTTAGCTTCATAGGTAGAACCTGTCTTGATTATTTTTTCTTCTTTTTCTTAAGTAATTGCTCAGTAAGTTAATTTAGTTCTGACCAGCTGGGTTATTGCCATGTAGCTCTTAGATGTACTGCAATTTTGTGTGCTATTTGATGTTAATTATGATGTATAGGGACCAGAATTTCTTCTGTAGCATATAGTTTAGGTTGTAGAATTTGATGGCCAATGATTTATTGCCATTTAGCATTGGGCTTCCTAGATGAAAGAAATACCTTTATTCCCAGAAGAGACCATGGCTGTGCTGATCCTGACATGAGGACAAAAGGAAAAAGTGAAATAATTACTTACGTTGAGCATCTTTAGAAAGTAATTTAGAATACATTTTATGAGTTAATTGCAAAAATTGACTTTAAGATTGGTTAGTGTGGTATAGCAGGTTCTAAGAAACTGAGAGTAGATAAAATTCTTCTTGAATCTTTCCTTTTCTACATTTTTCTTACCCTTTTTATGTATCTTTTCCCAAGCTAAACCACCTCTAAGCTCAGGAACCAGGCACTCTTGTGCAGGGAAAACAAAGAAACTGAGTCTCAATATTAGTCTCTGTGACTATGAGGAGTTTAATGCAAGTATGAGAAGCTCAAAATAAGACTTGTGAGCATGAAACAAGCCTGTCATGATAGATTTTCAAGCATCCAAGGGGAAGATCTCCTTAGATAATGAACTCTGCTTGTGCTTTTTAAATCACAATTGCTGTAATTCCAGCAGAACCTGCTTTTACCTTACATCCTCTTCCAACCATCTTTTCTTCTTCCCTTCCTAACTTAACTTCTGTAAAGACCAATCTCTATAATAAGATAATATATTTGAGATAGTAACCTACTTTTTTCTTGATATTTTTCCCTTTGATAGCTTGCCATTTTCTCAACTCTTGCCCAATCTCAATCCGTAAATTGGTGGACTTGGCCATCAATTACAAAACTTCAAGCCCCAAAGAGGAAAGAGGAGTTAGGCCACAGAGAATATGGCTTAAAGAGAGGCCGGGGCAGAGGAATAAAGGTGGAGGAAACAGGTAGCATCTCCCACCCCAAACCGATTTCTAGAAATAGATTTCTCTCAGCTAGAGAAAGGTGGAAGGATATGTCTAGGTGAACAAATCCACCCAACCTGCCTAACCTTTCTGTGTCTCCAAATATCCCCTGCCCCATCTTAGTATTGAGTAATATTACCAAACCCTGACAAAACTGGAATTGGGGGACTCAAAATAGAAATTGAATTGGTGGAACATATCAATAAATTTTTTTAGAGACTTGAGTTCTGTGCTAATATTCATTCACCTTGCACCCCGACTTCTTCACACAACTCCTTCCTCACTCCATGCAATGCGCTCAACACCCCCAGTCTATTAAAAGGTCCTATGATAAAGCCATTAATAACCCTCAGATTTCCCAACCTAATTTTTAATTCTCAGAACTTATCCCTAAAGCTTTCAATCAACAGATCAATACTATGAACTCTATTGTCCACTTCTTCCTTCTTGGGACTATTTCCTACTCCCCCTCCATGACACGGTTGCATCCTAGTCTTTCTTTTCTTTCTCTGAGTACTCCTTTTCAATTTCATTTGCAGGGTACTCATTTTGCAGATGCCCCTTTAAATTCTGATCTTCAGAGTCCAGCCTTCTGTCCATTGAGCTTTCAATTATTTCCTGTTATTACATATTTCAGCAGCCAAATATACTGGTACTTTTGTTAATAACTGCCAGATCTCCAGCCCCTGCTTTCCTCCTGACTTCAGCCCCATGCACACATTGCCACATGGATGTCACACAAACATCTGAAACTCAAAGTCCTGGCAGGAAACAGATAACGCACTGAAGAAGTAATGCAGAGAGTTCAGTGACGGGGTTTAATAAGAGCTTTTATCAAAGGTTCCCTAGCAACAGAGGAAGTTCTTATCCTCACAAGACCTAAAGGAGTTAGGGAAGGAGATATTACCTGCATGTATAGGAAGGCCTGACAGAAGTCACAGCTGCACTCATGACCAAACCTGTCTCTACAATCCCATGCTGTCACCACCCATTGATCAAACTCAGCCTGAAAGCAGAAGGCAAAGGAGCACAGATGATTCAGTCCACAGAGGTCAACTTCCTGGACACGAAGCAGTAGGTGAAGGGTGGAGAGTAGCTCTGTTCAGACAAATGGAGAATCATTAACACATCACCTCAGGAAGGGCACGGCCAACAACCCCATCTCTCTATAGCCAGGAGAGCTTCTCTCAACTCCTCTCTTACTTACTCCACTACATCCAGTTAATCACCAAATCCTGTACATGTTACTTTCTGAAGGTTTCTCACATTCATCCTCTTTACCATTTCTTACCAGAGCCACAGCTCAGATCTTTGTCTCTTATCTAGTCTCTCAGCTTCTAGCTTCAAGTTCTCCCTTCACCATCTCTTCACATTGCTACTGAAGTTATTCTTCTAAAAGGCTAAGCTCTAAGCATTCTGATGGTGGAACCATGCCTTCCCTCCCCAGTTTTTAATTTAAAAAATTTTTAATTACAGTATTATGTAATTATTAAATTAATTTTTAAAATAATACACCATAATTCCAGGGAAAGCCAGGTTCTAGTGATGTAGTAAAGAAAATGTTAAATTTTTTAAAGAGGTAACCATTACTAACAATTTAGTTTTATTTTTTCAGAGAGGTTTCTTCCCCCCAGCTTTATAGAGGTATTATTGACAGATTATATATATATATATATATTTACTTTTAATTTATAAACTCAGAGGAAGTTACTCTTCACCCAGTGTTGTGAGTTGAGTTACATCCCCAAAAAAGATATGTTCGAGTCCGAATCCTGGGTACCTAAGAATGTGACCTTATCTGGAAAGGGGCCTTTTCAGATATAATCAAGTTAAATGAAGTCATACTGATCCATTGTCTGGTGTCCCTATAAGAAGAGGAAAATGTGGGCACATACACAGTCACACAGAGAATGCCATCTCACAACAGAGGCAGAAATTGGAGTGATGTATGTACAACCGCGGGAATGCCAAGAATTGCTGGCAACCTCTAGAAACTGAGGAAGAGGCAAAGAAGGGTCCTCTTTTAAAACCTTCAGAAAGAGTTGCCATGCCAACACCTTGATTTCAGACTTCTGGCCTCCAGAAATGTGAGAGAGTGAATTTCTGTTGTTTTAAGTCCACCCAGTTTGTGGTGATTTATTACAGCAGGCCTAGGAAATTAATATACTCAACTTCCCCCAATGGCAATATTTAATTTAACTATAGAACAATGTCTAAGCAAGAAAATTGACATTAGCACAATACTGCTAATTAGAGTACAGGCTGTGTTTAGATTTCACCCCAGATCAATTTTTTTTATCACAGAAAAATGCGCACACACACACACACACACACACACACACACTACTTCCATTGCTTTTTAAGTTCCTTAGTTCTCAGTTTAGATAGTTTAATCATTGATAACATAAGGATTTTTATATAAATCCTCAAAAAAAAAAAAAGACTAGCCAATGGAGAAGACTGGTTAAAAGATATAAATAGCCAATTCATGGAAAAATATAAATAGCCAAGGAGTACATAAAAAAATGCTGAGCTTTACTAATGATTAGGGAAGTGTAAATTAAAATCAATGAAATATTTTCACTTAAACTCACAAATGTAGAGACTGATAAGAGAAAGGGATACTCATGTTCTATTAGAGAGCTGAGATGTAAATTGGTACAAAATTTTTTTAGAATACAGTTTGGCAGTATCTATGAAATTTAAGATGTTTATACAATTTGACTCAATAACTCTGCTCCTAGGACTCTTGGAAATACACAGATGCACAAAGATAATATCTAAGAGGACGTTTATTAAAATGTTGTTTTGAATAGGGAAAACATTCTTTAAGTAGGTTGCATTAATTTTGTTATGCCCGTATTATGCAGCTGTTAAAAGAATGAATTAGACGAATTTATTCACATATATTGATATGTGAACGAAGAAAATAGAACAATAGGTATCAGAGAGGCTGTATTTAAAGAGCTCTATTTGGATTCATAATCCTGGCTCTGAGAACTTGCATAGTTTAAATATTTTACTTGACCTTTGGAACTTAAGTTTCCTCATAGGAAAATGAAAACAGTAAAGTTTGTATCTATCTCACAGGGTTGTTGTGAGCATTAGATGAGTTAATTCATATAAGCATATATTCAAATGGTATCTGGTGATCTGTAAATGTTAGCTACTCCCATAAACTGCTGTTTCTGTAAAGAATCTGTATATGTTATCAATACTTTATATATACATTGTGACTTCCTCTGAGAAGGAGTATAACTTTTATAGATTTCTATAGCAGTTGCAAAAGCAGTTGACTTTTGTTCTTGTTCCTGGTCAAACATCTGAACCACTTTGTTATTTCTGGAGAATCTCCCACCTTATGGAGCAGGCCAAGCATTCCACTCTGGAAACTGAAATGCAAGCTCTGTGCTTTCCCATATTCCCTTGTGGTCGGGGCATGAGCTATGCTAGTCAGATGCTTACAGAATCCAATCTGGCCCAGGAAAGGCAGTGGTTTGGTGGCAGCTATACTCAAGCTCCAGAAGACATTGCTGCAATGGCAGCATCCAAGCAGAACCAGCTGTGAGGCTGGTGGGAGCGGAGTGAAGAGCTTTCCACAGGACAAGTGAGGCAAGTCTTCCCAAAAGGTCCGTGAGCTACCCCACTATATTTCTAATGAAGACCTTTTCCTAAATTAGCCAAGTTGGTTTCTTTACCAGAAACTGAGAACATTGACTAGAGTATATCTTTGAAATTAAAAATCTTCCCAACTTTTTATGAACAATTTCAAACTTTTAGAAAAATGAAACAATAGTACAATGAATGTTTGCATGCCATGTACCCAGATTCAACAATTGGTAATGTTTTGATATATTTGCTTCATCTTTGTGTGTTTTGATGAATATTTGAAAGTTAGCTATAGTCATCTAAGAAAATGAGTAATAATTCTGTAATATCCTCATATATCTGGGCCATTTTCAAATTTCTCCAAATGTCCCAAGAATGCCTTTTGTACCTACCTTTTTTTTCAAGCCAAGGTCCAATACCACATATGTGTTTGGTTTTATCTATTCAGTGTCATTTTGTAGTTTTAAAAATGTAATTAAGAGAAATAAGGGAACATATGGGTATAGATCCTTATTTTATTGGTTTCTACCAATGACTGAGAAGATCAATATTAGTATTAACAATAAACATGTAATCACATGCCAAATTTATGTGAGGTGCTAGGCATATAAAAAAAAAATAAGACAAGGTCCCCAACTTCAAGGATGCAGGCCCTCTGAGTTTCCCTAAATACACACAATTCGATTGGCTCACTTTTAACCAGCTTAAGGAACAGAGAGACGGGATATCAGAGTTAACCATTTTCTGGGTTAAGAACCACATGCAAACTCAGCATAACCATCAAAAACTGTCACAGCCTGATTCTAATCTAACTTTCCAGCCTCAACTCTCACCACTTCCTCTTACTGAACTCAAACTGGATCCACAGTTTCTAGGAGGTTTCATGTTTTCCCATCGATACATTCTACCAAAATGCTTTTCCCCTCCGTCTACCTTCAAACTCCCACTCAAACTGTAAGACCCAAAGTATCTGCCACACATTTCAGGAAAAAGTTCTACAATCTATTAAGAAGAACACTTTCTTGCTTTTGTGTTCTTTCTTTTAAATCTTACTTTGCTTAGCAAGTTTGTTTGATATTATTGTATTGTGCTTTTCTCTCTACTAAGTAAAGTCATTGAAAGCAAAAACTTTAATTATTTTCGTTCATTTCCATACGACCTGTATGGAAATCATAGTGAACTTGATTTAAAATTAATCATACAACTTTAAGAGCAATTTGAGAGTAATTCTAGCAAAACACGGGATAGTAAAAGAAATTCTCCTGAAAATGAAATTCAAATGGTCAATTGTACATATGTGGGATTCCTCACATCAAACATCCCATCCTTGGAGAAGCCTTGTGAGATTCTCCCTAATATTCCTCCCATTATAATCTTTCAGCGCCATATCCTTTTTCTTTATCCACATTTTATAAGTTTCTTTTTGTGATGTTTCATTAACATCTTTCTTTATCATTAAATAGGAGCTTCTGTGAGGCAAAGGATCCGATTTGCTTTTGTTCATCATCATGTCACCAGCACCTAGAAAAGGGCCTAGAATCTCATAGGCATTTTATAAATATCTGTTGAACAAATGAATGAATAAATGAATGAGTATCATGTTATCATGCCTAAGAATCAAAAGTTTATAAAAGACAATTCTAACAACTATGTAATAAATAATTCCAGAAAATGAACCAGACACTTAAGCTACAAAATAATACATGTATATTATGTTCTGTGCAATGCACCATATTTGCACAATATTTTTAAATTGGATATGAATTTACTAGAAAATTAGTTTTATAAGTCTATTTTTATAAACCTGCTGTTACTTTTAAGAATAGTGGGCAATTAAAAAAAGAATAGTGGGCAGTTTTTGAAAATAACTTGTCCATGTATATGTATGCACATTATATAGATGCACATTATATAGATGATATATATATATATATATATACACACACATATATATATATTACACACAGAGAGCCTTCATTAGTTGGTTTATCAAAGACTTTTTAAATTGTTTTTAATATATTTTTAAATTTTTTTGGTTATAGTAGACATACATTACTATATTAGTTCCAAAAAAGCTATTTTTAAATTTCTAAGAAAATTACCTCGTAGCCTGAACCAATGACCTAAACAGTGTCTAATCTGAAGAAAGTAAGGTGGAGATTTAGAAATTATCTGATTTATGTGATAAAGACACTCAATTGACAATATAAACGAAAAAATAAAGGTGTCTAAATTGCCAGCTTATTTACATTGATCATATCTTCTTGGTGATTTATAAATTTTTATTTTCATTATGTAGAGAGTAAGCATAGTTATGAATTGTTTTTTATTCAATGTATTTAAACTAAAAAGAAAAAAAAAAACAAATAAAAAAAGCTCACGCATTTCTCCCACCTAACACTTATCATTAAAAATAATGAAGAAATTTCCTTTTCAGAGCACTTTTAATACTCTCCAAAATCAGTCTGACACCTTAGACTCCAGTACAAGCACTGTCTTTGTCACACAGCTAAGGTCACATGCATGTGGTTAACATTCCTTATTAAGGAAAAGCCTCTCTGTGTGTTTTCGATTTTCATTTCTGACACTTAATTAGAATTAATGAAGTTACCCCGTTTACAGATTGCAAGAGCTGCCAGGACTCCTGAAACTACTAGAAAGAGCCATGAAATCTGCAACTTTTCTCACGTGAGACCGAGTAATATGAGACACATTAACTCAACACGTGTAGTTGAGAAGGCGTACGCCTCCCCACCTATGGAGAAAGGCCAGAGTGAATCCAAGGCGTGCTCTTTGGCTGCTTTATGCAACACGATGGCATGAAGACAAGTGTTTATAAAAGAACAGACTGGAATCCTTGGTACCTCTCGGTGGAATCACTGCATTGTCAAACAGTAAATGAATGTTTAAATATGAATACATTATACTTGCCCTGGATAAAGTCTCCTCTCTGGTGTGTAATTACTGGATGTGTACTTGGGCGTCCCAAGTTAGAGTGAGAATTTCATTGCTCACTTATGGGATTCGGCTCACCTCTTGGCACCCATGACACACTAAACAACAGCTTCCAAATGTCAGAAGTATACCCCCGCCAGCAGCCAACAGCTGGCTGTACAAATGACAGACACACTGCCTTCACATCGAATTCCATCCTGGGCAGGCTTGTTTGGTTGATTTATTTAGTATTTGTTACATGCAGAGGAAGTCACATAATTTATATCTAAGTTTTAAAGTTATCTCATATCTAAGTGATATCTCATATCTAAGTTATGAGAAACAACCATGAACACCCTACGCAAACTTGAGGAGAGAATTAGACATTATCATAGTTTTGCATCTCCTATATGTTCCTCTTCTACCTCATTCCTCTGCTTCCTCTTTAGAGCTAACCACCATCTTTAACTTTTGTGTTTATTTTTTCTCTTTAAAAAATAGTTTTAGCATACACACACGCACACACACACACACACACACACACCTTGAAATTTTGTATTGTTTTGTTTTTCTTATTTTATGCTTTACAAAAATGATATCATACCTAATGTAATCTTCTGCAACTTGACTTTTTTTTTTTCACCTAAAGATATGTTTCTAAAATTCATTTGTATTGTTGCTCGCAGCTACAGTTCACACATGCAAATTTGATTTGACTACAACACAACTTATGAAGTTGTTCTAAAGCCCCTGGACATTTTAGTTGCTTAGTTTAGTATTGCCTTTACTTTTTGTTTGTTTGTTTTTTGTTTGCCATTATAAGCAATACTGTTGCGAAAGTCTCTTGGTGAACAGGTACAAGAGTTCTCTAGGACTAAGGCCTAGAAGGGGAATTGTTGAGTCTTAGAGTATGTAGAAGTTCAAGTTAATAAGATAGTGCAAAAGGTTTTCAAAGTGATTGTATCAGTTCACACACCCACCAGTGACATGTAAGAAATTCCTGTTACCCACATCCTCATGCTTGATATTTATTATCATACCTTGCTTTTTACCAATTTAAATAGGTATAAAATAGTATGTCATTTGGGATCAATTCTGAGCTTTCTTCACCTTGCCCAACCCTGATGACATGCCAAGCTGTCCCAGAGCTGTGGGTCTAGAAGGAAATGAAGGAGATAGAGAAGGATGGCAAGTTTCATATTGAGCCATAAATACCCTAAAATGTGTAGAGCTGATCTCTGCAGAAGAATTTACTGTGAGACTCAGGTTATATAACATGTACATCATTCACTGAATTAATATTTTTAGTTTCATGTGTGTGTTAGCCACTTCCTTAGATCCGGGAAAAATCACAAGGAAAGAAATAAACAATATCCTTGTCCTCATGAAACTTACATTCTGATAAGGGAGGAAACAGACAATGAACAAATGAATATATGACATAATATCAGAAAGTGAAGACCAACTTTGGGACCACAGAGGCCAGCGCTCAAATCCATTCTCTACTCCATACAGGACACTTGACCTCTCTGAGCCTCACTTTCATCTTTTATAAACAACAATTATTGTCTTGCAGGGTTAGTGTGAGAATTAAGAGCTAATATAAAAGTTCCTAGTTTTGTGCTAAGAAGAAACGTTAGTATTCTCTCCAGTCTGTACATTTTGAGGAGTGTCTGGGAATAAGGAATTTTAGGACCTCATGGGACAATCTCACCTTCTAGATTGCTCTTCCTGGAGGCTGAGACCACAGGGCAACAGAATAGAGAGAAAAGCCTGTGCATCTCTGCCAGCCAGCATCAGCCTGTTTATTTTGTCCTGATAACCACTGCCACCTTCTTCCACTTACTTTAACTGATTCTACTTTTGTCCCCATCTGGGAGCCTATAAGACTTGGTATTGAGCTCTAGTCTTCCCAGTCATACTATCTTCCTTATTATTTTTCATATATTCCAGATAACCGCATTTAAAAATTAATTTTAACAAACCAATTGGTAAAAATATATGTGAGCCAATATAGGAAAGTTGAAGACTAGTTAATATTGGATGATATTAATGAATTACTGAAAAATTTTTGAGTATGATAGCGATATTGTGGCATGTCATAAAAAAGTGTTCTTAATCTAGAAGTGCATACTAAATATGTATATAATATCTTAGACTAGCTTACATATAACCAGGATTGGAGGGAAGGCTGGTGAATTTGTTGGAGGTATAGAAGCCAAGTAAACAGATAACATGTGGTTCATTATACAATTCTATCTACTTTTGTATATATTTAAATTTTTCCCTAATAAAAAGTAAAAAATGGTGCAAAAATGTTTCTGCCTCCACATACGATTTGCATGTGCTGTGACCTCCGCCTGGAATGTTGATCTCCCAGAAAGGCAGGTTGCACGCTTCCCTGATCTACTCCAGTCTCTGCTCAAATATCACTTCCTTCAGGCCTTTCTCTGACAACCGTATGCAAGACAGTGTTCCTCTTCTCTTGCTTTACTTTTCTAGCCCTTTATCCCGCTTTGTGTTTCCTCACAGCACTTATCACGGGCTGATATTTGCTGTATTTTCATTTGTAAAAATATAGGTCTCACGTAAACAGGGACTTTGTTTCATTTATCACAATGTCTCCATGCCTCAACAGTGCCTGACTCATAAGAGAAACTCCACAAGTATTGAAGGAATGAATGCACGACTTAGAGTCCCCATCAAGGCCAGATAAGAACTCCTGCTATACTGAGTTCCTTTATCTACCTGATAACAGCTGAGTTTCCGTCCAGAGTGCTGCTCATGGATTTAAGGATGAGAGATACACTTTGTATGTGGCAAGATGCTATCTAAGTTTTATAATCATCCCCAATCCAGTTTGGAGGCACTAAAAAGCAGTTAACTTAGTACACTTAGGCCACCAAGTCTGCAATGTCTTAGAAAAGCTTCCATTACAAAATCAGCTTTTCTCAAGGCCTTTGCCTTGAAGCGAATGTACCCTGGCTAATTTAACCCTTAGAAATGTAGATCATTATTTAGTATTTCACAATTGAACAATCGTGTCTCCTCTTGCCAGAGATAATGTAAGCACCCTATCCTCTGAGGAACATAATTTTGGATTGCTTTTCTGATAGAAGTGAATTAATCTGGGATTCTTACAGCCGTAGACCCGTTGATTTCAAGGCCAGCTGTGCAGATTCACCAAAAAAAGCCAACGAGGCCTCTGCCCTTGGAACCAAGAAAAGCAGAGTCCTGGCTTTATTAACCAAACCAGGGCCTTGCGCGACCTGTGACCTAAGTTCTCTTTCCTTTACCCTGTTTATCATGACAACACTCTTGACTGGTGCGTTCTGGACACTCTTGCCAGACTTTGACTTCCTCTTCTTCCTTGATTCTACTCCTGGGGTTCCCCATGACTCTTTTAGGATATTAATAGTAGAGACAACTAATGAGCCAGGGGCCTTCCTTACAGCTGCCCATTCCCCAAAGACTAGCCCACAGGCAGGGAGTAAATAACACCAGCAAAACCTAGGCGTCCTCTTTATGAAGCAACACATTTTGAAAATCATGAGTTTATTTGAAGATTTCAAATGTAGTGCATTTTACTTTAGAGAAACATAAGATTCTAAGGACAATTTTATATTGCAAGCATTGTTTATAATACATACATACACACATGATAGCAAAGACCTTTCTTATCCGAACCATACTCATAATGGAATGTTACATAATTACTGAGATGATACCTAAGAGAAAGATAAAATTTTAATATAAGAAACCGTTAAGTACACTAAAGTTTGTGTAAACAGTGCTAAATAAGCATTTTCATGATGTTTGATTAACATTTGCTTTTGAGGCGATTTTTCTGCATACCAAATAGACCTCATGCTTAGGTTCTCACATCTTGTTAAGGCTGACTGATGTAAACCTGACTCTTTTTGCTTGTTAATTTTTATGGGGAAAAAAGCCTGGGATTCTGGGATTCTGGGAAAGGTCACTCTCATGCAATAACAATAACTTATTTTCAATAGCTTCCATGAGAAAGGAAACACAAAACCAAAAAACTCAGATACCATGACAAATGACCAACTTCTGCATCATGCGAAGGTGAAGGCTACAAGGAGACATGCAAGAGCAGGCAGACCAGAGGGGCAGAAGTGGGACCGCAGTGGGCCTCGAAGGAGGCCAGGAGTTCCTCCAGCACTTTCAATCTCCCTCTAAGAAGAAAATGTCAAACTTCACATACAAGAGCATCTTTTCCACAGATGCTTTGTCTGCAGGCTTTAACCTTTGTCAACCAACTAATTCCTACAAACAGTTTTGAGCATGGAGGACATTTAATGATTAAGAAATATCAGAGAACACAGGAAGCAAATCCATGGAAGATAGCTGAAGAATAAATAGTTCATCATTTTCAAGACATTTGACACAGTAGTATATTTTGTGCTTCTCTTGCCCTAATCTAAATGACTTAATGCAGGTTATATATATATATATATATAAAATGAAATATTTCAGACATTCAAAAAATATGAAGAATAATAAACGCCCACGTATCTTTAATCCAGTCTCAAGAATAAAATTTTCTCCATGCAGTTGTAGGCCCCCATGTACTCCTCAGAGATTGCACTTCTCTCCCTACCTGGATAAATAGTATTGAATTACGTGTTTATTGTCCTGCATATTTCTTGAAAATTATATTTCATGCCAACCCTGGGAGGTTATGAACATAGTCTTTTAATTCTAACACTCTAGGGCACTTTTAACATTGAGCTAAAAATATCTCTCTTATTGCTCTAATAAGTTAATATTAAAAATATTTTTAGCATAACATGAAGCTTTCTACAGTATATTACTTTATTTTTTACAATATATTATTTTAAATGAGTCAATTGGTAGTAAATAGCTCAAGCTAAACAATAAATTTAAGTAATCTGGAAACTCTGTGGATTAAATTTATAGTTCGTTTTTTTTTTTTTTTTTAACTTAAAAACATCAGCCTTTCAAAAGTAGAAGGAATCCTTGACTACCTGGAGCTTGGCCAAAGTTCATGGCATATATAATCAACTGACAGTAGCCAGAAAGTAATACTTTAAAGAGACTAATAACCGGGGGGTGTACCCTATATTCTTTAAGGTGGGTAAAATTCCCAGTGAACTCAGCTCTGTGCCTGGCGCTCCATGGTTATAATTAGGCATGCTTCAGAGTTGTGTGAAGGCTTGTTAACCAGAAGGGCACCATTTAATAAATCTCTGTACTGTTATAGTCATCCAAGAGGCCTGTCTGCTAGACATCAAATACATTTGCCAGAGTGGTAGAACAATTGGCGCACTTAGAAAGGGCATTGTTTTCGGCTAGCTTGGTGAGATATGAATGGGTCAAATGAAGCAGCTTATTTTGTAAAGGGCCAGATCAACAATGCATTGTTGGGCATTGGCAGTGAGACAGCTATAGCCCAGTGACTTGGTTTGTTGGTTTTCAGTTCCTATGACAACGACCTCATGTTATTCATTCGAATCTACAATCTTTTACCTGAAACTGAAATTTTAGGAACTCTGAAAGTTGTCAATTTATTCACCACTCATTTGCTGCCCAAACCATACACGGGTCTGAACTCATTTGGTGGCAAGTCATCACCTGAACTGACATTGGGCTATTTAACGTCTTTATTTAAACCAGTTACTGTGACCATTTATGTGTTTCTTTGAAGAAATAGTAATGGTTTTGATTAGAGAGTTTTGCTCCAGACTCCCTAGGGATGCTGCATAATATATAGAATTACCATTTTAAAATCTAAAAACTTCTGAATTCCGAAACACAGTTGGCCCTACAGGTCTCACATTAGAGAATGTCTAACTCTAATTAATAGCTACCATGAGCTGGGGCTGTTAGCCCTTTTGCTATTTCATTTTACTCTCTCACACTGACCCTCTAATTGAGAAAAGCATATTTCTTCACCTTTGTGGTTGCATTAACACACACAATTGAATGTTAAATAAGTTTTTTTTTCCTGTTGCCTCTGATTGCTGGGAAAACCCCAAAGCTGAGAAACACTACGTGCAAAAACAGAGGATAATAAGTGCTTGTACTTTCCACCTTCAGTTTTGAAGAAAGCCTTCCGATATGGGCCCTCGACACTTGCTAAAATCAAAACTAGATTTGCTGCTCTGGCTATCGCCCCTATCGCCAGCAGCTTAGATAGGACAACCAAAAATTCTAAAAGAACTATCAGGACTGTGAGTTCCCTCACTCCACCAGGCTTTTTTCCTACTTCTTCCTGCCCCATCGCCCTCCCAGGAGGACACTAAAGGAACCACTGTAGATTCATAAATTTGGAAAGTGTCTGTAAGAGTCAACTTCCAGATGAAGTTAGGACAATGCCCTGGAATTATTCATCTACTCTCTCTGCCTATTTGAGCAGAAGAAAGAGGAACTGGGAAGTGATGAGAAGGAGCAAAGAGGCAACAGTTGAGGAATAGTCTGTTCATTTGCTCAAGCAGAATAGCGGATGTCCTCAGAGACGGCGCTGTTTTAGACTTAGCTGGTAAAACATGAATGTGTCCATTAAAGTTCAGTTTTGTTTTGTTCTGTTTTGTTTAACTAGTCAGATCTCCAACAGGCCTGACAAGGATGCAGGGGTTTCTCAGGCCAAATATACAATAAAAAGATTTATACAGGCAGGCTGGAGCTGTCTCTCTCTCAAGAGAGCTGCCTGTTGGGCAAGGACCCCAACATCAGGGGCAGGGGAGTAGGACTATATGGGGGAGAGAAGGAGTTGATGGGGTTTAAAAGACATCAGGCTAATTTATCCCAAATCAAAGAAATAAATAGTGGCAAAATCTATTAGAGATCTCCTATGTGTGCTCCCCTGGATGCCTGTTTCACAGAGGGTGAGGACAGTAAGGGAGGACAGCAGCACAAGTTAAGTAAAAGGCATTTACCCCTTTTCACTGACCTCACCCTTGCCACAATGCACAGAGGAGAAAACGACCCAGGAGTGTGTGTGCACATGGTCTCCCTCTTAGGTGTCTCTTGCTTTGATATCCACTGTTACCCCCGTGCCACCAATCAGCCCATCCCAGCCTTTCTTCTACCCTTGACAGAGAAAATGCTGTTCTCACTCTCTGGGTCAAGCAGGAACAAAAGAACATTGTTCCTTCTTCTCTGCACTGAAAATCAGGCTGGAATTTTCCAAAGAAACGCGACTGAAGACAAAAGGGTGTAAGCAAGGAAAACACACAGTTATTTAAGTATAACCTCGCTAACAAAGTACAGGTTTCCAACCCTAAGTAGCCAAACGGTGCCAGGCTCTCAGCTCTTGTGTCCACACCGACTCAGGGAAATGCTAACTCAAATCATCCACAACCTTTCTCTCCACATTCTTCTTTGCTTCCATGCCTTCTTAGGGGAGGGTTTAAAAGACATCCTCACTGAACAATGGGTGATACATACAGGGATTAAGAAATACCATATATTCTTAGCTTTTGAGTCAGACGGATCTGAGTGACTTTTGTGAGAGTTACTTTTCTCTGAGCCTTTTATTTCTCTCACCTACATAGCAACTATTTGGTAGAATTCTGAAGTGCTCACATAAATACTTCACATGGTAAGTACTCAGAACAATGTTTGCTATTATTATCATTAATCAATGTAGGAAGACAATGCCGGGTCCTTTCAAAACTACCTGGTGTTGTCTTCTTTCTGCCTATATTTATGTCTCCATTTCCCCATTCCTTCTCACATTTCTCCTCCCCCATGAGTAGGTAAAGCTCATTTCCTCATACCTGTATGTATCTAACAGGTTTCTCTATTAGTTTGAAAAAACTGTATCAGAGGTTTATTGGAAAAAACCATATCAAACTCATCAATCCACTCATAGGTGAAGTTTTGTCGTCTTTATCTAAAATTCTAGCCTGGCATCTGGACCCTGGGAACTTAGTACCATGACACATTAGCACATCTCAGGACTAGCTGAACAATTTTCTGTTTCATCTCTGCAAGACATCTTCATTTCCCAAATCCAGGTGGTGGACGTGGTCAAGGTCAGCCGCTCATCACACTTTCTCCAACTTCTATGGCTTACGTTGGAGCAGATGAACTGCACTGTTATCCCCTTCCAGGCATCCGGCCCACCCGTGCTCAAACCTTGGCTCAGCACTAAATTACTAACAGCTAAGTGCTTAATCTTTCTAAGTTTCCATTTACTGCTTGTGGAATGGTGATTAGGATACCTCCCTAACAGTCTCTGAAGATTAAATGAGAAAACGAAAGTCAAGCACATGAGGGAGACTGGCCCACGGTACCACAGGCACAATAAATGGAGGCTGACATCATCCCTACATGTTTATAATATCACAATTTGACGACATGAACAATTAAAAGAACAATTTATATCAAAAGATTAATAAAAGACTTTATTTTACATAGTCTCTCACCCATATAGAACCTAATTAGTAAACCAGTGGTTTTCAAACTTGAGGTTTGTAAGAGTCACCTGTTTATCTCTGAACCCTGATAAATGTCCTGCTCACCTTAGATAGAAGAACAAAGAGCACATTTAGGGACAGAGGTACTATTGGTTTTCTAATTATAGTCCATCTTTATTGCCAACTCCAATCACATGATTAAATAGTTTCCCTGCACTTATTGTTCTTGGAAGCCTGTCAGTTAAGGGTAAAGAATTTGACTGATGACTAATGTGTTTATACTCACATTTACTAGCTGTAGCCCCATGCCTCAGTCTGCCCTTCACTTTCATCCATAGTCTCTCCTGCAAAATGCGGCCATTTCAGTTCCATAGTAGGAGCTAAAATGTTTGTTAAATAAACGAGCCCATGGGCAGAAGGTGGTTAAATGCCATCTTGTTTGAGCAATGAGTGGTTCATGGGCAGCAGACATGGCATACTTTCTTTGACATAACACTAGTGGAAGGTAGGGCTCCGAGCTTCTGAGTCAGACACATCTGGATTGGAGGTTTGGTTCTGTATAACACTAAAAAGCTTAATTAATCTCTTAGCCTCTATAAAGATAAAGATAATGATAGCTCCCACCTCCTCCACTGTTGGGAGGATTAAAAAAGTTCATCAGTGAGAAACGTAGCGCCTTTAAGAGACAGTCTCCCTGATGTTGACTTTGCATCTGTCCTTGGGGTGGCCCAATTCTTCCTTTCTTATTTTTGTTCAGTATTTACTTTCTGACCAGGGATCTGCCCCGGCTTGTTCAGCTTAAACCTTATTTATTCTTTGTTCTTTCTTACATTGGCTCAGAATTCTCATCTCCGGCTTTCCCTGTTTTGACAACCTGTTTGGACTTCTGGTTCCGACATCGGGACCCTCATAGATTTGTTCTTGCCCTCCTGCCACACATTGAAGCCATGGCTGGTCCTGATGCCAGTAAAGTCCCAGAGACCTGCTTAGCTCTGAGGGACAGAAAAACATCCAACAGTACCTGACCCTGGGGCTGACATCCAATCTCAGTAATTATTTTCATGCAGCACTTATAATCAGGCTATGGCCTTTCGTGTTCTTGTACATTTGCACAAATGGACCCTGAGAAATGAAACAGACATGTAACTTGAAAAATACATCAAGACTCACAAAACAGATCAACTGCACTGAACCATAACATACAACACACACTATTTAAAATCAAACTGATTGAACCCTAGCTCCTTCTAAATCACATCTTCCAGCTAAGACCACAGATGAACTAACAACTAACTTTGTAGATTCATGTGTTCTACAGAGAGGACAGCTGGCTCTTCCAACAGCTCACCTCGTTTACAAATGCTGACCAACTTCTGCCCAGACCACACTTACTGCCACCTAAGACCATCTGATGATGAACTACAGTCTCTAAGTAACATTCCCTAACTCCTCCCTTTTAAGATTCCATAATGTTGTGCTCTGTCGTGCTCAGTATGTATACATTCAGTTTTGAATGATCAATAGGTTCCCCTAGTGATCTTTGATTAGAGTGTAATAATTCTTTTGCCTGGCTATGCCCATTTTCTTCTTGTTTGTCTATCATACACCTACCCGTACTTCAGGAATCCATTTAAATGTCACTACTATGTATGGTGTCAGATGGGGGCTAGACTTATCGGGGTGATCACTTCATAAGAGGTTTAAATGTCTAATCACTATGTTGTACACCTGAAACTGACATAATGTTGTATATCAACTGTAATTTAAAAATAAAAAATTATTTTAAAAAACATCACTACAAGTTCCATGATTCCTTCTTCATCTCAGTCCTCAGCACCATTTGTTACCCCATCCTTTGTGCTCCCCAGGAACTTGGTTCAGACCTTATCTTTACTCTCACTATATTTTCATTCTTTAATTTGTCTGCCCAGTCTCTCCATTTTTCCTTAGCACAATGCACTTTTGTACATCTTTGTATGTCCAGTTTCTACCCTGGTCCTGGACACAGAATAGGCACTGAATAAATATCACTGAAACCCAGATTGTTATTCATAACAAAACTACAAACAGAGCCAGAGCCTTACGTGGGTTAATTATTATTTCTTAGCCATTACTTACAAATGAGGAAGCCTCTATCATGCCTATTTCTTTGTGGTGAGAAGAATCCATATAATCGTGTACTGGGTAGCCAGGGCCACGAGCAGTGATATAAGATTATAGGGACCCAGGCAATAGGTATAGCCAATATTGTTAGCAATTCTATTTTGCAAAGGGGAAAATCAACTACATTATACACCTTCATTTTTAAAATTATCTTAATTATTAAAATGATAAATGATATATCTGTATACTATAGATAAAACTAAAATTCTCTTAGAACCTATCTTCATCCTAATCTAAACCCTACTTGCCCAGAGTTATTCATTGTTATCAATTAAGCATGCATCCTTCTAGATTATTTTCAGGCATTTGCATACATAGAAAACCTATAGTACCATTTTGTGCATGTGTCTGATATAATTTAATCATACATAGATGTCTTTAGACCTTCGTACACACGAAGTTTTGCATATGAGAAGATACCAATGGTAAAAAAAATATAAAAGAAGTACACTTAATTGGCTTTGTTACTTATGTCTAAGTAAAAATGTTAAGAATTAATTATACTTAGAGTGCGTATGTGTTTTACATATAATATATACTTATATTAACAAATATATATTATATCCCATTATGTTTCCCAAAGATTATGGCTGAGTCCCAGTATAACTCAAGGGAGTGTTATGAAGATCGCTGTTTAGAATGCAAAAGCTAAAAATAAAGCAATAAGCTTTAAGTAATCAAAAACGCCTAAATGCACAAAAGCCATATATTGTCTTTAGTGGAAAATGAATTATTACTTTATAATCAAAAGGTCTATGCATAATCACAAAGTACTTATTTAACACTAGAGAAATAAAAAATTGGAGATATCTCTTCTTTCTCAGTTACCTACATAAATGTCTAGTTTGCCAGTGTAAATTGGTCATCATTACATATAGAATTTTACATTTTATAATAGGAAAATCACGTTTGTGCTCAATTTTATTTTAGACACTTCTCACCACAAATTTGAAGTTTTTCCAACCAAACACTGGGAGTGTACTTCTGAAATGTGTGATGGAAAAGTATCAAGGAATGATGAATTGACGTATTCACAGTTGGACAGTATTTGTGGTTATGGACTATTTGCTAATAAATTGTGTTTTAAAATCTGCAAAACACTTTTAGAAATTCAATTAATTTGTACATTAATAAGCATTCCAGGAAACCACTAGCTCAATATTGAAAAGTAGTAAAAGAATAAAACATATAGTCAATATAACACTTATTTATATAGTCTCTATCTTATGTTACGGTGTTGCCTGTCATGCCTGAAATAGGCAAGGTACATTCATACCCAGCTAAGAGTTCCTTTTTTCCCCCACTTCCCCATCCTAACAGAGGCTCATTGTAACCAATATTCTTGGTATTGGGTCACTATCTTGTGATAGCAAATACAGTGGTTTTTTTTTTTTTCAAATATAGTTATGTTTTAATGATACGTCTTAAGGGGGGGTGGTCTTTACCAAGAAAACTAGTGTGGAGGCTACAGTGAAGTTAATCTCTGGGTTTTCTGTCTAAAACAGTATTAATCAGGCTTCTCTATAAAAACAAAACCAATAGAATATATAGTATGTATATACATATAGAGAGAGAGAAGGGTGAGGGAGAGAAAAAAGAGAAAGAGGCGGGGAAAAGATTTATTTTAAGAAATTGGCTCCACTAGTTTTGGAGGCTGGCAAGTCCAAAATCCGTAGTTCAAGTCCAAAGCTGTCAGAATTCCCTCTTGCTTAAAGGAGATCAGTTTTTCCTTCTATTCAGGTTTTCAACTGATTGGGTGAGGCCTACCTACATTATGGAGAGTAATCTCTTGAGTGATTTATATTTGATCTCATCTAAAAACAACCTCACGGAAACACAGAGAATGATGTTTGACCACATATCTGAGAACCATGGCCCAGCCAAGTTGACACATATAATTAGCCGTCACAGAGAACTTGACCTCTCTGGCAGAAAGGGCTCTGGAGGCTTCCAGAAGGAAAGCAGCCCGTTGGAGATTATTCGCAGATCTCTGAGCACCAGTTTACTCGTGCTTCCAATATGAAGTCTGCTGGTCCTGAGAAGCTTTTCTAAGCATAGCTCCAGCCCTAGGTCTCTTTTAAAATCACTATTCAGCAGATAAATTATTAAAAAAA
The DNA here is from genome assembly GCA_004027375.1 of Macroglossus sobrinus. Lineage (NCBI taxonomy): Eukaryota > Metazoa > Chordata > Mammalia > Chiroptera > Pteropodidae > Macroglossus > Macroglossus sobrinus. The sequence continues at coordinate 9,081 of PVKZ01003900.1, read as the reverse complement.
AAAAAAAAGAAAACCTTTGACTCATTATCTCATTCAATCTTTACAGTAACCTTGCCAAGTACATTTTATTCTCCTTGTTTATTCAAGAGAAAATTAGGGCTCGGAGAGCAGCGTGCCTGAGGCCATGTACCTTTTAAGTAGCAGAGGTAGTACTGTTATACCCGACTTCGAGCCTCCACGCACACCAAGGAGTCAACACCAATGTAAGAACAAGAGGGAGTTTATTTGCAGGCTCCAGCCCGGGCTGAATACCCATGCACTGACGCAGCAGTGGAAGTATCGACACTTGACTTACAGTTTCAAAGGGTTTTTTAGGGGTAAAGCCGCAAGCAGGGGAGTACAGCCATGGCATTACAGGAGTTTATTTTAAAACCTTTAAGGGGATTGGTTAAACTTCGCGCCGAGGAAAAGAACCACAGGACAGAGAACTTGGCGGGTGGGATTTTCAGATAATTTCCAAGGGGTCTCTGATTGGCCAATATTTGGGTGGGGTGACTTAGTCAGTTAATGGTCAGATAACGTCCAAGAGGACTCTAATTGGCCAATTGTTAGGTGGGGTGACTCTTAGTCAGCTGGTGGTTTTTCTTCTTTTATTCCACTTAAGTTCAAACTGGAGGGTTTGTATCTAAGATGGAGTCACTTTGGTTCTACAGTACCAAACCAGTTTTTAAATAGCCTGCAGATTTCATGCTCTCGCTCAAGAGGAATAACCGTCCTTGCTTCAACACCATTTTCATTGCCACGGGGAGTTTTGCTGGAGGTCTGTGGCGGACTGCTAGTTACCTACCGAACAACCATTCTTACCTTCTTCCTCAGTAACAGAATTATTATTTTTGTTTTTCACAACAGTGTGCTCAACTAAAAGAGCGCAATTTTCTAGCCATGTGATTAAGATCTGGTTCAACCCCTCGCCCCCTCCCCGGCATCCTGCTTCCTGTCTAGAACGTGGACCTGATGGTTCCAACATGAATAGAATGGAGCTTTGGATGTGGTCACTAGCATATGGAACAGACTGGAAGAATATAGGGCATAACCCTAGTAAATGTTTTTAATAAGCTTTTTAATTTTGAAAGCACTTCAGATTTACAGTACAAAAGAGCAGAGTTTGCCACCTCAAAAAAATGCCACTTTGGGATATTATTTTAGGCTAGTTAACTTTAACAAACAGCAGCTATGGGAGAAGCTCTGAAAAGCAAGAAGTCTCCTTTTGTAAAGGACGTTTACATTTGTAAGGTAAACCTAGGTGGGACAGTTAGCAGGCCTGCCTTCATTCTCAATGGAAAAGTCAGGGCCTTAAATCTGCATAACGATTTTAGATCTTATCCCAGTTTGCTGTGCCTTTCCGGATAACCTCCCGGAACTGACTCTCCACACGAAACATCTTCTTTTATCTTTAGCTTAAGGTGATATTCAAGGTGAATGACTTCTGCCATTTTGGCACGTTACTCAGCGTTCCCGGTTCTCTCCCGTGTAGAAGGGAGGTACACGTGTTATTAATCTTTAAAATGTTTTTCTCCTGCTAATCTGACTCGTGTTTGTTTGATATTAAGTCCAGTCAGAAGAACTTGAAGGGCAGAAGATGTTTTTCCCTTCCTGACAAAAGGGAGAGACTACCAGACAAGATGATTTAGTCAGGATTTTGACATGTGAGTTCCAAATTAATTTAGAAACAGCCTCAGGATAGGTAGATCTGACCCTGAAGCCAATTCCCAACATGTAGTATCCTTTCCATATTTTTTCCTTCTGCCGAAATCATTGTAATGCTTATAGGAGACGATAGGTTTTTGCCAATTTTTACAGTTGAGAATAGATACAAAAGATTCCTTTTGTGAATATTCCTGAGATGAACTTAAAACCTTAAGTTTAAATTCATTTTTTTGTATTATAGTCTGTAATGAGTTGCATGAACAAAAAATGGAAGTCGATATTTTCTTTTTGAATTCTTATCACTCCTTTTGGCTCTTAGTAGCGATGAGTCTTCATATTTTACATTCCACAAACCATTTCCTCCACAATGATGATAAAAAAAAAAAAACAACTGTCTTTTCTAAGAAACACATTTTTATGTCTGCAGGCATTCTGTCTTATGTTTGTATTAGAATCATAGACAAAAATTTCAATAGTGTTAGGGCGGGTAAACTTTGTCAGGAAGGATAAGTAATTGTTTTAGGCCCTTATTCTATGTAGATTTTATTTAAATCTACCTTCTGCTAAAAGCAAAAGAAGGTGATACCCGGAAAAGCACAGCAAATGAGGTGAAGATTGTTATGTTATGCAGGTTTAAGTTCCGGCCTTTTTCCATTGAGAGTGAAGGCAGGCCTGTTAGGGGGAGAAAACTGTCCTGTGGAGGTTTTTTTACCTTACAAGTGTAAATGTCCTTTACAAAAGGAGACTTCTCCTTGGTTTTCAGAGCTTCTCTTATGTCTGCTAAATTAACCAGCTTAAAATAATCACTATCCCAAAGAGGCTTCCTTTGAGGTGACAAACTCTGTTCCCCTTCACTGGCTTTTCTGTAATTTCTTAATCTCTATTCTCATTGTCACAAGATGGCTTCCAGGGCTGGGAACATCACACCCATCTTTACACAATCACGTTAAAAGCAGAAAGGCTGAGAGTGGGCGATGAGAGAAACTCTCTTGGCTTTTCTCCTTTCCCAGAAATCCCCAGTAAACTTCCCCTTATATCACAGGCCGGAGTTGGGGTTACAAGGGAAGCTGAGAATGCTAATACTTGGCTTTTTTTTTTTTTTTTTGCCTCTACTGTGAAGGACAGTCCTGCCAGCAAGGAAGACGGGAGAGCTGGTCTGACCTTGGGAAGACAGCCAACAGTGTCGGCATGTGCCTTGCCTATTTCTTACCGCCAATGGGCTAAGATGTGGAGTGTGCAATGATACATCAAGTAGGAGGAAGAGGAGAGGGTGGAAATATGAGGCTGGTGTAGAAAGACAGTTGCTGAATGTGTGACCTCCAAGAGTCAAACAAGTTGTCAACTATCCCTCATCCACACAGCTATTCAAGTCAGCAGGACAAAATGGCCAGGTTAAGAAGTTGAATACTGAATACGGTGAATCCCCTTAGAAATCCTCACTGGATCTCTGAAGCCTCATGCATATTGAAAATGATCTTTCTGTTGGGGTTTCCCCTCTCTTAAAGGTTTGACTGGATGTTCACCGTATTTGTTTGTTCAGATTGTCATTCTTGAGTTCTTTCGCATTGCCCCAGGATCAGGGGCAGTTTAGAAATTCACAGTTGGAAATCTAGAAGCCAATGGAGAGAGCATTGTCTACTCTGCTCATTAAAGATAATATGATCTCTTGCTTGCATTTATCACTAAGGACACCCTCCCTTACAGAATCAACAGAATAATGCCATGTCAGATTTTCATTTCCTTCTGTAGAATTCCATCTACCCTGAAGCCTATTTCAGAACTACTCTCAGAATTTCCATTAGAACAAGAGTTAATGCGTAGCAAAGCAAGGCCGGGGTGGGGGAGTTGGGGGGGGGGTCAAGGTCATTGTATATTGTAAAGTGTAGACAAACATCTTTTGTTTTATTGTTGTTTTTAATAAAAACATAATAATAAACATCCTAACCAAATGTAAGAGGCGGGCATTTGAATATTTTTAATTAGAAGGACTAGTGCATAGTGCCACTTTTAGTCAAATCTAGAGTTCCCATTTCAGGCTTAAATCATAAATGTGGGCATTATTGCCTTTTACAATACACCATTGATAGAACACCAACTTTAAAGCCAATTAAAGGTTGGCAATCTTCCTACCATTGGCAAAGTAACACTTGTTAACAGTTCCCCTTGTGACACGTTTCAGCATAATCACCGATTTCTGGAAACCTTATTTAGCACTTACGGATATTTTGAAATCTCTAATGAATTTCTTTTTATAGACATTTTTACGTTTTACTCTAATTTTTTAAAGGTGTTCAGGTAGTTTAATTTTATACACTCAGATGGTGCGTGTACTCAGATATTTATATGTGAAGGACAAAATGTTAGAGTATGTAGAACTATACTCTATAAATAATAGTTTGCTCATAATACTCAGATTTTAATGGTTTCATTTCTAAAATCTAATTGTACCCAAATCCATTCAGAAAAACTTCACATTAGCATCTAAATATGCAGATAACTGTTCTTCCTGCTTAATAAATTATAAATACTTGTCATTTAAAAATTGTTTAAAAAATAAAATAAGGAATTTTTTTCTTGGTTATTTACTTCAAATAAAAGTGTTTTGGAGGCTAGTAAAATCTTGTTTACATTTCATGTGGAATAATTTGATAAGTTTGGCAAAGATGTGATAAACAAATGAGCTAAGAACGCTCAAGTTATTTTAGTCTTAAATTACTGATACTGAACCTAGAACTAATTTTAACCAACTAAAGAACAGCTTGAGTATATGCTATGCAAATGCTAATGAAAAAATAAGCAATAGCTAGTTTTCAGTTAGGTTTTGCATTCTGGCATGCTTCAATATCAAGATAACACAGATGATGCATCCAGATACTCAATATTAGAAATTAGATCACATTCAAATAAGATTATAAAGGCATACTGGTATTCAGTATCAACAATAGTAATATTAATACAAGATGATACAGTATATCTCAATATTGACATTAGATTGATTCAGGTATGTAAGTTGTTTATCTTTAGCCGTCTTGACCCACACAGTGTTTCTGTCAGGACTAAATATCAGTGTAAACATTTAATTGCCCCCTTTTTTTTTATTAAAAGAAAAAAAAACTCTATGGTTGTTATTATTGCAACTTTAATTAAGTATATATTGTTTAATTTGATTTAATAAATGGAAAAATTTTTCCAGAGAAATATGCTAGTAGTTTAAGAATAAATTTCTAAAAATTTAGCATAAGATACAATTGGGAAGTGTAAATTATATTGATAATGGTAAATAATCAGAAACAATGCACAAATATAGAAATTAAGATTTGAGTAAATAAATTATATTTTCAGGTTGGTGTAGTAGAGACATTCCTATCCATATCAGTTAACCTTTATATCTGAGCAATTTCCTGATTTCCTTCAGGGAGGCATGGGCATGTTGATGTAAGAACGTACAGACCTATGGAGAATTTTTTCAAATAAGAGTTCATTTGAGCCCAACTGAGGACATGCTGAGAAGCGGGATCTCACATGCTCTAGAGAATGAGTTTTGCAGTTCCTTTTCAGAGACTCAGAATTAAGGCAGGAACATAAGAAAGATTTACATGAAAGCAAGGCAGGAGAATCAGTATCATTGGATTACAGGAGAGTTAACTTCATGTGTCCCTTGAGGGTGCTTAGCCTCTGATGGGTCTAAACAAGAGGATTACTCTGGCATTCCCCAGGTGTGTCCACCGAGATGCACAACAATGGGCAGGGCTTGCTTAGGGCAAAGACAAACCTTTTACTAAAGAAGTTATAGGCCTGCTCTTTGACTAACTACCATGACCTATCCAGTTAGGAACTGCTGATCAGATCACCCTGTGAAGTTACTTTTGGTTAGCCTGAATTTGTCAGACTCATTACAGAGTCCTTCTTTCATTCACAAGCAGGCAAACTATGCAGTTACTCAGAAGGGCCCTATGCTTATTAGCTAATGATTGTTGCTATTTTTAAATGTTAAATTTTGTCTTTGAAGTTGTATCTCCAGAGCTCTGATAGAACATTGGAGCATAAGTGCAAGAGAGACGTAGTGTAGAAGCAATATGCTTGTTTACCGTTCCTTGTTGCCCCGTTCGCATATAGCCCCATGAGCTCAGAATTCCTGTGGTCCTACAATGAGCCACAGTTCACCAAGACTCAAAAGCAAGGACAAGAAAGTGCGTTACATCCCAAAGTGATTCAGCTGGGTCCCTAGCACCCCTGCAAGGCCACACTTTCTATTTGAACCAGAACGTGCTACACAAAAAGAAGGCAATGGCATTCCTAGAAACATAACAAAGAACTGTGTTGTGTCATTTCATGGTACTTCTCTGTAGTAGTCAACAAGATATCCTGAAAATGAAGACATAGAAAGAAAAGGAAAGATAGACAACCCATAGTTCTGTTTCATTTCAGTCCTCCTTACTCATCAGTAAGATTAAAGCAGCAAGTGTTAGTAGAAGGTGTATGTATCAAGAAGTGACATAAAAACAGTCGATTCCATTCTGTGCAACACTGTTCCTGTTTTCGTAAGAACAAGGTACAGATGCATACATATGCTGTGCCACATGAATTATGTGATTTCTGAGATTCCATATACAAGTTAAATATTCTTAGATTTGCACTTAAAACTGTCATTAGTATAAAGATGAAGGGTAAAATTCTTGCAATTAATTTAAATTTTTATTTTTTGGTTACTTAGAATAATATTACATAGAAAATAAAAAACACCATAAATCAAGAGACAGACCTTAGAAGAAAAAAATAATCTTTATATTTTAGTTCTTTTAATGAAATTTTCCCCTACTTTTTAAACAAGAGGCTTCGCATTTTCATTTTGCACTGGGCCCCACAGTCATGTCGCTAGCTTTGACTCTGTGGAACCAATACACCATCTGTGAACTGTGTTTAAATCACCGTTATTTTGTTTTAGCTGAATCTAATTCTAAGCGGCACTTATAGTACACAGTGTATCACTAATTCGTTGCTAAAGAAGGATATTTGATTATTTGCAGAAATTATTTCTGTTCGGTTAAAAAAGAGTGAGTTATACACAATATACAACGTTTGTTTTTTTAAAAAAGAAGACCAGAAATAATTACGCCAAAATGTTTACAGTATACATCTCTAGGGAATAGAATTATTGATAATATTTATTTTCTTCGTGTGTGTGTGTGTGTGTGATTTTCTGTACTTTCCAATCTTCATAAAATAAACACTGATTACTTTTATAATTAGATAAAATTTAGAAATTTACAAATGAATCCTGAACTAATATGAAATTAACCACTAAATCTAGAAACTGTAATTTTGTACAGTTTGCTTAATTTGGGGTTTTTCAAATTACAAAACTAATAAAGGCTGGTTTTAACAACTGAAGCAATACAGAGTTACATATAAAAAACAATTTTATCTCTCTATTCTATCTCTGTCATCTGTCTAAAGTAAACATGTTAAAAGATTGACATGTACCTTTTCACAAACTATGTAGTACAGTCAAATCTATATAATTTGTTTACCACACAGACAGACCTACATGAAAAAACAAGAGATTGATTGATTGATCAATTGATTGAATCTTGGGTTTGTTTTCCAGGAAGTAGAATCCTATCATCCACATTCCTCTAAAGTTTACTATTTTCATTTACTATATCATGAATTTGTCTGCAGGTCAAAAGATATAAATTTACCTTTATCATTTTTTTTATTCCTCTAAAACGGGAGAGACATATACCATTTTATATTCCATTTTGGAGCTTGGAGGTATCTCTTTAAATATAATTTATTAAACATTCCATCTATGATACTGTTCAGAAGGCGGTTTGTGTGCGTTGGATGCTGCTTCTCCGTGAACCCACTCTGATCGGAAATTCTTCGAAGGAAACACTTTGAATTAGTGTTTCCAAATAAGACACATTCCTCCACCCACATGTTTTCTCCTTGCCTCCACTTCCTTGTTCCACATTTCATCTCTTATGTCTAGTCGGTCTCCTGGTATTCCATTTGCTTCTTGATGCATCATCCTCTTACTCTTTAGAGGAAAACTAGATTTGGTGCCTCAAAGAAGGAAGCCAGTAGATCATTTAATCTGTGTTAGTTTAACTTTAGAAGGCTAGAGAAATTGGAAGTTTTCCACATAGCAGTACTTGCTGAGGCATTGAGGATGTTGAAATAGATTGGGCTGATATTTTAAAATGAAGGTTATTCCTACATGATACTGATCACAGATTTGTAAGGCATTGTCTCAAAACCGACCAATTTAGGGTTCTGTGTAGACAAAGTCTCAGCGAATTCCTCAGTGACCTCAGTGTCCTTATTAGCATGCAGCAGGTAAAAGAAGATTCTGTCTTTTCTCAAGTGCATGTGCATGCACTTAACTGCACTTAAATCTTCATTTAATCTGAGCTGGTGAAGTCACTTTATAAACCGATGGTTCTCTTACCATTTTAAAATATATTACATGACTAAGTAAGCTGTTTCTTCTTAGTAACAAGTTACCATTTCATCATCTATTGATAATGAATCCACAACTTTAATTTTGCTTATCTATGGCTTTATCATCACAAACAATTATTTATTGTGCACTGATTTTGCTCTGCAGTCTCTGCTGATGAGACTAGAAAACATTCCTATCACCACAGGGAATGTACAATTACCCTTTGGGGATTATTTTTGTGAGAAAGAACATCGATGGAGTTTTTACTTTCCAAATGAGGAGATGGAAAAAATCTTTACAGGATGCAAATGCAAAAAATTTAGATGAAACCCCCCCCAACATTGAAAATCTTGTGAAAACAAACAAATTCTATAGCTAGACTACCTTTCTGAAAACTAGATTTTTGTCAAAGATAGGGTTGGGCCAACTGGTTGCTGTAAGTCACATTGCAGATAGAAAACAACTCTAAGTGTACAACGCAGATAGAAAATAAAAATTAAACACAGAAAGACAAAATTAAAATGAACCCAGTGCTCCAAATGTATGTCAAAAAAATTATTATTTCTCCTCAAACCAAGGTTGTGTCAGGCTACAAGTGGTGAGTAAAGAGGGCCTTGTCCACAAGGACTGGCCTGGCCAGAGGCAAGCTTGTGCAATAAGTTTGTCCCTGGTACGCTCACTCTCCAAACAACCCTTTGCCCTTTGGAGTCACCTCTCCTCTCTCTCTCTCCCATGTGCTCTCAGGGGGTCTCTGTGTCTCTGGCTAAATTTTGCTCTCAGTTGGCAGCTAATTAATGGGTAAGAAGTTAGGTTTGTGGAGAAAACTGTGCTGCTAAGTGTTTACAATGTCTTTATATGTTCCAACATTTTTTCAGTTATTAGAAACAGGGAGGAAAATTCTGGTAGTAGAAAAACCATGTTGGCTCTGGGTCAGTAAACCCGTCTGGCAATTTAATAGAAGTAAACCTCAGTAATTAATTTTGCGT
>PVKZ01003899.1:68239-107498 GCA_004027375.1 Macroglossus sobrinus | reverse complement strand
GAATTTATCACCACCAAGCCAGTATTACAGGAAATGTTGGAGGGACTTCTTTAAGAAGAAAAAACATGTATCAAAAACAGGAATAAAGAATAGTAACAACTACAGTCCTATCAATAAGTACCTCAAATGGAAAGGAATTAAGTGCTCCACTCAAAGATAGAGTGGCTGAAAGGATAAGAAAACAAGACCCCTACATATGCTGCCTACAAAAGACTCACTTCAGATTAAAAGACACACAGACTAAAAAAAGGAAGCAAATGGAAAAAGATATTGCTTTGATGGACCTAAAAGGTATTTATGTCAGACAGAGAAAGATAAACACCATATGATTTCACTTATATGTGGAATCTAAGGAATTAAAAGAACAAACTAATCAAAAACAGACTCACAATTATAGTGGAGAATTTGGTGACAGACAGAGGGGATGGAGGTTTGGGGGACTGGGAGAATGAGGTAAAAAGTTAAAGAAGTACAAATTAGTAGCTGATGGATGGTCCCGGGCATGGGGAGCATGGAATAGGGCAGGTAGTTAGCATGAATACATTGGCTAAGTGGAGGGTCAGGGGAGGGAGGGAGCAATTGGGGGAATCATTTTATGAAATATATAGATGTCTACCCAATGTCTATATACTTGAAACTAATTAAAATAAATACATTAAAAAACACATGGCAAAAGAAAAAAGATCAAAGAAAAAGAGAAGAAAAAGTAATAAAATTAGAATTGAAACTGAAGACATCACTATAGATTTTACACAAAGAAAAAAGATTATGAGAAGATATAGTGAACAATGTATGCCCACAAATTAGGTAATTTAATTAGGTAAAATGGAAAATTCAGTCCCAGTGTTTCAGCCCATGGATGGCAAGGGGCACATGGCCACCAGAGTGAGGCAAAGTTCCCAGTGCTGAGTAACAAAAGGGCTCCAAACCTGCCTCTTCTGACCCCGGTGTTCCACTGGTGGAATTAGGTGCGGAGTGGTGGCTATGTCTCTGGGGAGGAACCAGCTTGGTGTCTGCAGCCCTTTTGGCTGAGGAGTGGGCTTTGTCTCTAGCTTTAGGGATGTTTTTCTTAAATAGTGAACAAAGCAGCTTTCATTTTCTAAAATGTTCCTGTGTGTTTTATTTATTTTTTTACTTTCTCATGTAATATTTATCAAGATTTATTTTACAGCAATAGCCATTCACTGAGATGTTTGAACATCGTAATCATACTGCAAGAAAGAATTTTGTAAAATTCAAAGAAAAAAGAGACAGCAGTGAGGGGAATGGACAAAAAATATGAGTACCTTCCAGTCTGATATGATCTGGCAGTAAAATGGGAAATCAGCGCTCCCATGGCATACTTTCATTAAAAATTTTAAGGTTTTATTTTTTCTATAATGTTGTAGTACTTGAAAACCAACTGAAAATTTACAAAGTAGAAGTGTTAAAAGTTACATTATTTTTAAATTTAATGTATATGAAAAGAAAATTTATTATACATTTACTCTGCTGGCCTTAATGGAAGCAAACACATCAATAATATTTTTAAAGTATATTTTTTAACTTTATCTCATTTTTAGTTGAGATAATCGACATGTTATACAACTTCTCATGACCCAGTGACAATCTTAAACTAATTAATTTCAGCTTTCTCTGTTGCAGGATCCCATTTGTGATTGGTGGTGCTAAATCTACTTCCTTATGTGGAAAGGAGTTCAGCAAAATTTGTTAACCAGTTTTTGGAGATTGAAACATTATAAGACTGGTTTTATTATGAGGACTTGACATTTAAACTGAGACTGAGCATTATGAGTATAGGATGGGAGTATTGTTTGGGTGTTGTGTGGAAATTAACCTCTGATAATAGAGATAACAGCCATGCTTGATTGTATTTGTGTAGTATATGTAGGTTGGTCAAAGATTAATTATGAGATATCTAGTGGAGCCATTATTTGACATTGGAGACAAAAAAAAAGTAATTTTTATTTGAGGAGGAATATAAAGTCTTCAGTTTAAGATATATTTCATTTTTACTCCCTTGAACATATGTAAGTAGAGATTATACCTCAGGAATGAAGTTTTAATTTTTATTTATTTTTTAAAATTATAGTCGACATACAATATTACATTAGTTTCAGGTGATTCAATGTGTATATATGTCAACGAAGTGAACACCACAATAAATAGGCGTGAATTTTCAGACATCCTGAGCTAACAATGAAAAAAACTAAAGCAATTGAAGAAAAGTACGAGAATTCCAGGACAGTGTATAGTCAGAAAAGAGCACAGGGGCCAGCACAGAGTCTTGGGATGTTTCAACCTGTACTTTTGAGGAGGACCTTGCAAAGGCCACTGGCAAGAAGTATGTATAGTAATTAGCAGACAGGAGCCTGAGATGTCAGAAGATTCTGGGAAATAGAATGATCTCAAAAGGAGGTCATGGTTCAATTATTCTTTGTTTTCAAAAAGATGAAGACAAACAGTCATTGAATGTATTTACAGGGTAATTGTGGTTATCACAGCAAGATTTATTTATGAGATGATCAGTGATACTAGGAAGTCAAAGGTTGGAGATGTGAGGAAACGTAACTGAATGTTCAGTTTCATTTTGAAGAGGAAGAAAGAGATGAAGCTAGAGCTGTAGAAAGAGGTGCAGAGGAATATTCTTTTCAAGATCAAAGATACTTAGTTGAACATGAGAGACAGATGGAAGAGTGATGGAGAGGTTGCTGATAACAGATTTAATTTATAATGAATAACATAAAGTTCTGAAGAATTTAGATATACATTAGGAAAATTGGACTTAGCTAGGGGCAGACATGACTTCAGTTTTAATAAGGAGAGAAGGAGTAAACAAAGCTATAATTGCAGGGGTATTTGTAGATTTTATGGCAGTAAACTGAGATATTTTGTCAAATTATTTATTTCATCTGTGTAGTGAAAAAGTTAGGGGAAAGATGAGAATACATGAAGCTCAAAATGCACAGAGGCTGTTAAAGATTTTCGTGGAGCCTATTGATTCAACGAGTTTGACACCTGATATATTTAAAAGACATTTAGAGATTTGTAACTCTGTAGACCAGAATGAATAGCCCAGCCCTGTATTGTGTCAGATGCAGCCATGGAATAGGCAGGCATTTGGAGTCACTGTTACTGGGGTTGTGATCAGCAAATGTGGTGAAAGGTGGGAGGGCCATGAGACTCTTTGGTCTTGGTGTGTACATAATTCCCCCTTATCCACTTTCTATGGTTTCAATTGCTCACAGTCAACTTCAATCTGAAAATATTAAATAAAAAAATCTGGAAATAAACAATTCACACATGTTAAATTGTGCACTGTTCTGAGTAATGTGATGAAATCTCTCATCATCCTGCTCTGTTCTACCCGGGATGTGAATCATCTCCTTGTCCAGAGTATCCAGGCTCTATGTGCTCCCTACTCATTAGGCACTTAGTAGCCATCTTGGTTATTATATTGACTGTCACGATATCACAGTGCTAGTTTTCAAGTAACCCTTATTTTACTTAATAATGGCCTAAAAGCACAAGAGTAGTGATGCTGGCAATTTAGATATGCCAAAGAGAAGCCATAGAATGCTCTCTTTAAGTAAAATGGTGAGTACTGTACAATAAGATATCAAGAGAGATAGCATTCACATAACTTTTATTACATTATATTGTTATAATTGTTTTATTTTATTTGTTAATGTCTTACTGTGTGTAATTTATAAATTAAACTTTAAAATAGGTATGATGTATATGAAAAACATAATATATATTGGGTTCTGTCCTATGCTGTTTTAGGCATCCACTGGGGGTCTTGGAGTGTATCTCCCTGTGGATAAGGGAGGACAACCGTATATATTAAAGTTAGTAACTATGAATTCAACTGTGTAGGAAAAATGAGAAGTGAAGTCTCATAAATGAGAAGTAGATTTAGTACAGTGAGAGTTTTCATGTGGTGAGAGAACTAGGCATGGGGATTGATTGTGTAAATAAGCTGGAAGGAGGTTATGTTAAGAGGGAGGGATTCCAGATAATTGATCTAGATGTGAAAATCCAGGTACAATAATCTAGTTTGCTATGTACTTCTGAAGACAAATATGTTTATGAATTTGAACTTCAGAAAAAAGGCAGGGTGAGATTGTAATTCTTATAGCCATGTCATAGTTTAGCCATATAATTCTATTATGTTGTTAATCCTCTCTGAATCATAGTTCTCATTTGTAAATGGGTAGCTAATCTCTAAACACCAGGTTTACTTTGAAGATTAGATGAATAAATGTATATAAAATCTCCATGAACGCAGTTTAAATGAATACAATTTTTAGGGATTTTTCTCCTCTTCGGTGTACTTTGGGTTCAAAGGGTTGAGTTAATCCTGCTTCTAATGGCACATTTGCCAATGAGGTGTATGTAATTCTTAACCATGTATTAGGAGGCCCTCCAGTTTACAAAACCTCATGTATATAAACTATGAAATGCAGGATGTTGCTGCTGATAATAATAATTGATGTGGGAAAGGATTTCATCTCCTACTTCACCAGGGTATCAGATGGTGCCAACTTAATGTTCCCCACAGCCCTTCTTCACTCTGTATTTTATGAGCTTGCTGCCTTTTGAGATTCTGGACTACAGTAGCACTATTGCCTAGCATACCAGCTGCTTTCCTGTACAAGGGATTCTAGAACTAGGCTTGCACTATGGGAGTCTATGAATTATCCCACTTTTTCCTGAAATAGATTCCACCATTGCTTCTGCAGAAATCTGAATTCAAGGTGTGCAGGGCTGGGGGTCATGACTAAAGGACTGATATTGTCTGATTCCTTCATATGGAGGAGCCAAGATTATTGGGGTCAGTTGCGATCTGAGGAGCAGAGTGGGAGGTATGAGACTCCTGAGTACTGGGGTGCATGTTGGAGAGCCAGTGCAAGTGCACAAAACCAGGAATAGTTAAATCTAAGAAATTCGAGAATTGAATCTGGGGACCAGAATCTATATGTGATATGTATCAGGATTTCCTAGAATTTAAGGTCGTGGAGGGAATAGAATAATACTTATGAACAACAGGGCAAATTAAAATATGAAACTATGATATTCATCCTGTAAAATGGGGATATTAATATGTTCTTTATGAGCACTAGTCTCCAAAGCCTTCTGAATGTTGACCCTAGGAAGGAGGAGGGCCCCCCTAGATGAAGGTTGGGGATCTTGACTGGTGTGTTTGGAAATTGGCAAGATCTCATGGGTACTTTCTCCTCGCTCAGCTTTGCTGGCTTAGTGCTCAGATTGTCTCTGAGCAAGAATACAGAGAAAGACAGATGGTGGTTGAGTTTCTGACAGTGAATCCCCCCTAGATGAGTAGATACCTGTTCTTTCTCCTAAAATGATATCTTTGTTGTAGAAGAAGGGCACATTTCTCCTCTTGACCTTTGAAGTGGTCCCTGTAGTAGTCAAACATTTGAGATCCAGTTAAGTTTCCCCACGACTCTCGGAAGCATAATGGGTCACAAATTGACCAAAAAGCAGTCTTCTTCCCAACATTTAATCTGATTTGTTTCATGCTTTACTAAGGCTGTTTTGAACAGAGAAAATGTTAGAGTGTTATCTTCCCCCCTACCCAGACCGGATTTGATGGGGGAAAACTTCCCTAAGTAATCAAATTAGTGGGTACAATGGGCTTAGGAATGTGGTGCACACAGGAGATAGAGGTGAATGAGAGGAAACTCAAGGCTGGGAAGGTGATCTTTCATCAGGGGTGTCACTCAACCCAGTGTCAGGTGCCGGGGTGAGTCCTCTGAGAGTCAGGGGGAGCATGAGAGAAGGCAGTAGCAAGTCTCTAGGAGGCAATTAGAGAAGGCAATGGTGAATTGCCCCTAATTTTACATTTATTAGAAAGAAGATAAATAAAAATTTCCTTAGCTATTCTGAGAATCTAATGAGTAATACTACAATGAACATGGGTTATATGCCCAAAAGTGAGCTTACTGGATCATATGGCAGTTATATTTTTAAGTTTTTGAGGAATCTCTTTATTATTTTCCATAGTAACTGCACCATTTTACATTCCCATCAACAGTGCACAAGTGCTCTAGTTTCTCTACATCCTTGCCATCTATCCGGACAGGTGTGATGTAATATCTATCCTGACAGATATCTATCCTGACAGGTGTGAGGTAATATCTCATTATAGTTTTGATTTGCATATCCTTGATAAGTAGTGATTTTGAGCACCTTTTCATATAGCTGCTGGCCATTTGTATGTCTTTTTTAAAAAAATGTCTATTCTTGTTCTTTTAAATAAAATTAGGTCATTTGGTCTCTTTTTGCTATTGAGTTATAGGAGTTTATTAAATATTTTGGATATTAATCCCTTATTAGTTAAATGGTTTGCAACTATTTTCTCCCATTCCACAGATTCCCTTTTCACTCTTTTGATTGTTTCCTTTGCTGTGAAGAAGTTTTTTAGTTTGATGTAGTACCACTTGTTGATCCACAATAGCTCAGATATGGAAACAACTCAAATATCAATCGACAGATAAATTGATAAAGAAAGTGCAGTATGTGCATAAAATAGAATATTATTCAGTCTTAAAAAGAAGGAAATCCTACCATTTGTGACAAGATGGATGAAACTTGAGGGCATTATTCTAAGTGAAATAAGGCAAACAGAAAAAGACAAATACTACATGATATCTCTTACAAGTATAATCTTTTAGAAATAACAGTTGAACTAATAAAAATGAATAGGATAGTATTTGCCTGGGGCTTGAGAGTCAGGGAAATAGGGAGAGGCAGGTAAAAGGGTACAAATTTTCAGTTATAAAATGAATAAGTTCTGAGAATCTAATGAATAACATGGTGACTATTGTTGATTAGTCTATTCTATAATTGAAATTTACTAAAATTAGAACTGAAGTGTTCTTACACAAAAAGGTAAATATGTGAGGTGAATGGGTATGTTAACCATATATTTGATTAACATATATATTGATGCTATAGTTTTATATACCCTACTGTTCATATTGTAATTTTGTCAAATGGATTAAAATATCCTTTTCCCTTATCTACAGTGCAGGATCTAGTCTACTTTTAATTACCAAGTATCTTTTACTTTCTTTAATTAGAGTATTTCCACAGCTTTTCAGTGTCAATGATGACATGGGCATATTTATTATTTATTTATTTATTGAAAGAAATGATTATATATTTTTTCTTTAATTTCTCTCCCCCAATTTAATTTCCCCTCTGCCCTCCCCACTACCCTCTGATAACCACTAGTGACATGGGCATATTTTAATAATACACTTCCTTCCCCCATTTAAAAAAAAGATTGCACAGTTTACATATGTCTTATGTTGCTCATAATTAGATTCAATGTATTTGTTTTCATTTAAAAGACTACCTGGGTGATTCTGTGTCATTTTCAGGGGTAGACAATTGGAGGTGAAGAGCGGCAGAATATGCTACCCATATTTTGATGTAAAGTCACTTGAAAAAGAGCAGGTGCAAATGAACACTGTGATGCTTCCTTTCCCTTTTCTTCCTGAAAACAGGAGATAAAACTCTCATGTAAAAGAAGTTCTCCCTATACCAGGAGGAAAGAATTGTTTTTATCACCAGAGACTGGGATTCAAGGCTGAGAGAATTCTTTACAAGCAGATCTTGTTAAAATAATTTTTACCACCCTGTAGCCTCCCCATATATTGTAGTTACTTTTTCACAATTACCTTTCTTTTTTCAACCTACTAAAACAGCATTTAGGTTTTGGCACTTCTTTAGGTTTTAATTTCCTTATCAGAGCACCAGTGTCACGTAAAACTTATGTTAAATAAACTTGTATGTTTTTCTCCTGTTAAGCTGTCCTATGTCAATTTAATTCTCAAGCCCGGCCAAAGACTCTAAGAGGGGAGAAGTAAAATTTTGCTTCCCTTACAAAGTCACACAGCGTTCATCTTTCTTTCATGGTAACTGGTAAAAGGAAAAAAACTTGGTCATAATTTTGATTACCCGGTGAAAGTTCCATCCCACACCTACAATATATAATTAGTATCTTTCCCCCACAACTAATAAATGTGTGAGGAGATATTCCAAGACAATACAACATCCTGTTCCTCAGTTTAATTTCCTCCTAATTCTCTAATGTTTAACATTTATGGATGATTCTTGTCTGATCCATCTTTACTCTCATAATGGCAAAATAAAAATTTCCCAGCAGTAGCAATCTCCCCACCTATACAAACTGTCTCTTAGTATTTTCCTTTAAGGAGTCATCACATATCTGTATATCTATCTATATATCTATGTACCTATCTATTTATCATCATCATCATCATCATCATCATCATCTATCATCTATCTATCTATCTATCAATCACCTATCTGTTTATCTATCTACCTATCATCTGATAATCATCAGTACTTAATTATTTACGTGTTCAAACTGTCCTAGCGAGGGCTACTAGGCACCCCTTTATGTTGGTTGACCCGTGACATACCAAATAGTTTTTTGCTTTTCTTAATAGTTTTTCACTTTCTAAAGAAAATGTGCCAAGTTTGTCTAGTAGTTACTGTGATCTAGCCTTGAAATCAGCCATGCCCTGTATTACAGACTGAATTGTTTTCTCACTAAATCCAAATGTTGAAGCCCTAACCTCAATGTGACTATATTTAAGGAGGTAATTAAAGTTAAATGAGGTAATAAGTGTGGGTCCCAATCCAATAGAAGTAGTGTCCTTGTAAGAAGAGGAGGAGATACCAGAGATTAGATTTCTCTCTCTTCATGAACATACCAAAGAAAGGTCATGTGAGAACACAGCAAGAAGGTGGCTGTCTGTATGCCAGGAAAAGAAGCCTCACCAGACACCAACCTTGTTGACATCTTGATCTAAAATTCTTGACTACTATTAGAGACCATGATCTGGTCACTAGTGTCTTTTCCTGTCTTCTTTATAGGGACAGAGCTAGGAAGTATATACACATATACACAAATATTCATGCACATAAGATTACATGTATATGTGTGTATGTTTTGTATAAATATAAACACATACATACAAAGTATATATTTGTTTAGATTTGTATAAATATACACACGTACATGCATATACACGAAATATATTTCTAGATATTATAATTTAAAACAAATACTTCTAGTTGTTTTGTACTTTTTCTTGTTTTCATTCTATATTTGTATGTCCCCTCTTCCAAGTGAGACCCCTGGTTCCCAAAACATCACATTACCTATTTGCTACATCCTTCAATGAATCTAATATGTTTTCATACTTTTTTGCCCATAACACTACTTAAAGCAAACACTACTAAAGTGTGTTGAGATTTGATGTATCACAAACTTTAAATCAGCACCTGCCATTGCAGCCTGCCACGCCATTTTTGCAAGCACCAGGAATACATGTGAGGATCCTGGCTCCAACTTCTTAGCCAGGTCTGTGTAATACACTTTTTGGCCTGGTGTTTCTGGTCTACAGAACCAGACACTGACAGGTGTTAAATTTGGTAGTTACCATACCAGGATCTGGAAAAGCCAAAACCATTGTGAACTCACTGCATGCAAAGAATCATCTAAGTTACTTGAGATCACCTATCCTAGGCATCACTTTATCTTTATAGCAGAGTGCCTCCAGATATCTCCAGAGCTTTTTGGTGCAAAGGAAATGATTACACTAAGCAAAACCAAATTAAAAGAAATAGAGATATTTAGCATATAATTTTTTATAAAAAAGCTAATTCTTAGTATTTAATAAATTTAGTATTTAATAATGCCATTTCAAATTTTAAGACTCTTGTAAACCAAGGAAATGAAACAAAAACAGTGGTGAAAATACCACTGTATGTTAATTTTATTTCAATATTATGATTATTCATAGTCATGAAATCACTGAGCAACATTGGTCAAGCATGCTGTTAAAAACTTTGCTAAGTGATTTTTCAGTTGTAGCACAATGAGAATAAGGTGGGGAGAACAAACAAACTTTATTAAATGTATTATCAATGTAGTCTATGTTAAGATATAACAACCATACATTTCAAAATAACCATTTGTCAATGGATGAATATCGAGGTGTTTTTCCACAATGGACTTACCTCTCTGGGTACCCTAGCCTTGAACATGGTCCACATAGATGAAGGTGAAGACATAAATTACCTCTTAGCTTGTGTATGGCTTTCTTGCTTAGAACTCCTGAAGTGCTTCTTTCCATACTAACTGGTCTCCTGAAGAAGGAAAGGTGCAGGCTGTGAGAGTCCAGCAATATGCTTCAGCAGGCAACACAATACTCCACTTATGAACCATCCTGGGATGGTTCAACAACTATGAGACCTGCAGAGCACCATTGTCTACATCAGGTGGAGCCTCCAACTGAAGCACCACCTGGCCATGGCTGGAGCTGGGGCTAGGTTCCCCAGGAAAACTCCTAGCACTGCTAGGACAGAACCCTCACTTCAGCCACCTGAAGGTTGGTTGGAGGCTCCTCTGGGACATCCTTTCAAAACCTGGTTCTCTCAACCATGACCTTTGGGCTGCTGCAATGGCGGGTTAAAGGTCAGCCTGAGGGAGGGGAGTATATGAGTTCAGTGGAGGCTCAATTGTGGCCACCAGTGACCATGTGGCTGCTAATTTTGGCTTCCTACTGGCCTATCTTTTTAAAACACTCCACTGCCCCTGTGAGTGGTACCAGGCTTCTTCATGCACCCCCGCATCACTGCCATCCAGATTTTGCAAAATTTCCAGGGCAGCTTAACCATCTCCACCATCACGGATGAGTGTTCTGATCCAAATGTGCCCTGCCCTTCAGTAGGCATGCCTGGATGCATCTTCCTGAGTAGACTTGGGAGCAAGTGGTGGAATGTCCATGCAGCTTAGAATAGCGCAGACTAGAGGGAAGAGGTATCCTTACTACATGTAGTAAGGGCTGAGTCCCTAAAAAGTGAGAGGAGCTCTCTCTAGCAGAGGCTCACCTCACAACTCATCGGACAAGTGTGAGCCAGCAGTGAAGTGTCTGTAGTGTGTGAATTTCTACCTGTTCCAGGGGAAATGGATTGGAGATTTCCTCTCTTTCTCACCCTGTGAGTCTCTGGCCAAGCCATTGGCCTTCTCTGTACCTATGTGGCCTGGGTCTGGAGGAAGGACTGGGTGGAAAAAGAGGCTGCTGCACTCAGAGGCTACACTCTCTTCAAAGATGGAGAGAACAGAGATGCTTCAGAACTGAAGTCTGGACAGTGCCCTTGGTACTGGCTAGAGGCACCCTAAAAGGAAGTGTCCATTCCTAGACCAGAACTTGAGTCTGTCTGGGAGGCAAGGTGAAGGGAGGAGGGGTTGCTGGAGCTGGCTTCTTTAGTGGAGTACAGTCCTGGTCTGCTGACCGGAAAGAGACAGAGGGGAGACAGTTGAAGAAGGTAGACAAGTTATGACTCTGGTAGAGCCATCCTGGAACAGCATGCCAGGCTTAGACTCTTAGGCCAATCCACTCCTGGCAGAGAGCTGCTCCCACCTTTATTCTGATCCTTCCCTTCCATTGCTTAAGTGTGACATGATGTTAAAGTGAAGTTTCTGCTAAGAATCTAAGACAATAGATATATCTAAAGTAAATTGTGAGGCAGACCATCATACAGAATTGACCAAAAAAAAAAGTCCTAGTCATGGTCAATGGACTAGTGGTTACCAGAAGAGAGGGGAGAGGTAGATGGGGTGAAAAGGTCAAATATGTGATGACAGAAAGAAATTTAACTGTGGGAGGTGAACACACAATGTAAATACACATGTGCCTTACTGTTAAAGTGTACAGATGAAATTTATTGGATTTCGTTAACCAATGTCACCATAAAAAATTAATTAATTAAATTTAAAAAAGAGTGGCTGATAAACTATTAGATGATTATTAAGCCTTTCACCCATACTGAGAGTATGAAAGAGATTGAAGAGGATTTCTAAACTTTTGGAAGGAGGTTTGCAGAAGAAAAGGGGTGAGGGAGTTGCTTGCCCCATAGCTCAAACCTAGTGAAAGTGGTTTTAACTGGCTGCCTGGAGAGCTTGATATGTGTCTTCTGGAGTTTTGGGACTCAGTGGCCTGATATACCCACTAAAGAAACCTAAGAGGCAAGAGATAGCCTGACTAGCTGTTCATGGTCAAGTTGAAAGAAGATGTCTGCACACCTTTGGAGTGCAAATTTAGGGGCAAAAGATGCATGAATTCTTCCTATGGTCTAGACATAATCTAGAGGAGTGGGGAGGTCTTCTTAGGCACTATACAAAGGGCTGTTTGGAGGGCTAAACAGATATTTTAGAAAAGAATATTAGATGTTGATTAAATAAAAAGCAATCAGCTGAAATAAAAATATATTCACCAGGGCTAAGTGAATTTCAGGAGAAAGATCCTCAGCATTGAGAGAGTCTCTCAAAATTCCACCAAAGTCCCAGAGGGTTGGATGATGCTCTTGACCTTGTAGACTTTTTCTGTGCCCTTGTTTATTCTTTCTTTCCTGCTCTGACCCTAAAGATGTTGAAGAGACAGTTAGCAAACTGTGGGGAGAGAGATAGAACTGTAAGACCCAGAAGGAAGGAGCCCTAGCTGTAATTCATTTTCAGATACTTAACTATTACATAGGATTGATGTTGTAATCACAGCCTGGGGAGGATTTCGTATAACAAAATGACCAGAAAAGTCATGGGATAGTCCCTAACTCTTTTTACAACTTCATGAGAAGGAGAATTAGCAAGTGAATATGTATTTTAGAGAAAACATAGTCATTTTTATGGTTGTACATATTTAGAATGCCCTCTGAAATAAACACTGAGTCCATTTTCTTCCAACCCAAATTCCTTGGAGATGAAATGTAGTTGGTTTGTCATCTGTCAGGAGAGCATTTTACTAGCCAGAGGATGAGGTCATGTTTCTCAGCCTCTACCTGGATGGAGCTAAGGAAGCACCCTCAATGGGAGGGACAATGGGCCAACAAAATATGCTGCCTTCAAGAGACAGATATCAGCTCCAAAGACAAATCTAGTCTCAAAGTGAAAAGGTGGAAAATGATATTTCAAACAAATGGCATTCAGAGAAAAGCAGGTGTAGCGGTACTAATATCAGACTAAATAGACTTCAAACTAAAAAAGGTGAAGAAAATACTGAGGGACACTTTATAATGATAAAGGGATTCATGCACCAAAAAGACGTAACACTTATTAATATCTTTGCTCCCAATCAGGGAGTTCCAAAATATATAAAGCAATTAGTAACAGAATTAAAGGGAGAAACAAACCAAAATGCTATTATAGTAGGAGACCAAAATATTCCACTGTCAGATATGGACAGATCATGCAAATAGAAAATCAAGAAGGAAATAATATCCTTAAATGACACATTAGACCAACTGGACATAATTGACATTTACGGAGCCTTTCATCCCCCTAAAGCTGCTTATACATTCTTTTCTAGAGCACATGGAACATTCTTAAGGATTGACCACATACTGGGACATAGAGATAGCCTCGACTTATGTAAAAGGGTTGAAATCATACCAACCATATTCTCTGATCAGAATGCTTTGAAGCTGGAGATCAACTGCAAAAATAAATCAGGAAGAACTTCAAACAAGGATTTAAATAACATGCTACTGAAGAATGACTGGGTTGGAGAAGAAATAAAAAGAGAAATCAAGAGATACATAGAAATGAATGATAATGATAGTACAACATATCAAAACTTTTGGGACATGGCAAAAACAGTCATAAGAGGAAAGTTCATATCATTACAGGCCTATCTCCAAAAACAAGAATGAGCCCAAATAAACAATCTAACACTTCATCTTTAACAACTAAAAAAAGAAAGAACAAGTGAAGCCTAAAGTCAGCAGAAGGAAAGAAATAATCAAAATTAGAGCAGAAATAAATGAAATTGAAAAAAAACCCAATAGAAAAAATAAATTCAATGAAGAGCTGGTTCTTTGAGAAGGTTAATAAAATAGACAAACCCCTGGCTAGACTCACTAAAGAATAAAGAGAAAGGACACAAATAAACAAAATCAGGGATGAAATAGGAGAAATTATGACAGACACCATGGAAGTACAAAGGATCATATAAAAATACTATGAAAAAGCATATAACACCAAATTTAATAGCATAGAAAAAATGGACCAGTACTTAGAAAAATACAATTAAGAAGAAATAGAAAATCTAAATAGACCCATCAGCAGTATGGAAATGGAAATAATAATCAAAAACCTACCAAAAAGTAAAAGTCTGGGACCAGATGGCTTCACCAGTGAATTGTACCAAACATTCAAACAAGATTTAATACCTATTCTCCTCAAACTCTTCCAAAACATTGAAGAGGAGGCAATACTTTCTAACTCAACATTATCTTGATTCCATAACCTGGTAAAGATAACACACAAAAAAGAAAACTACAGACCAACATCTCTCATGAACACAGATGCAAAAATCCTAAATAAGATACTAGCAAACTGAATACAGCAACATATTGAAAAGATTATACACCATGATCAAGTAGGCTTCATCTCAGGGGCAAAGGGATGGTTCGACATATGAAAATCGATTAACGTGATATACCACATAAACAAATTAAAAAATAAGAATCATATGATCATATCAATAGCTGCAGAAAAAGTCTTCAACTAGAAGATACAGCATCCATTTGTGATCAAAACAGTTAACAAAATTGGTGTAGAAGGCAAGTACTTTAACATAATAAAGGCCATATATGACAAACCCTTATACTTAATGGTGAAAAACTAAAAACTTTTTCTCTAAGATCAGGAACAAGACAAGTCTGTCCACTATCACCACTGTTATTAAACAACTTTGGAGGTCCTAGTGAGTGCAATCAGGCAAGAGAAAGATATAAAAGGCATCCAAATAGGAAATGAAGAAGTCAAACTGTCACTATTTGCGGATAACATGATTCTCTATATAGAAAACCCTAAAGTCTTTTTAAGAACACTACTAGAATCAATAAGTAAATACAGTAAAGTTTCTGGATATAAAATCAATATTCAAAAATCCATAACATTCCTATATTCTAGTAATGAATTAGAAAAAGGAGTAGAAAAATAATTCTTTTTGCATTTGCAACAAAAAGAAAAAATACTTAGCAATAAGTCTAATGAAACCTATGAAAGGCCTATATAATGAAAAATATAAGACCTTTTTTTAAAAATAGAAGAAGATAAAAGAAATAGAAAGACATTTCATGTTTTTGTATTGGAAGAATCAACATGGTTAAAATGACCTTATATCCTAAAGCATTATGCAGGTTTTATGCAATCCCCATCAACATCCCATCAGCATTTTTTAAAGAAATAAAACAAAAATAATCAGATTTTCATGGAAGCAGAAAAAACGCCAAGTCATCAAAGCCATTCTGATTTCAAATTATACTACAAAGTGATTGTAATCAAAACAGCATGGTGTTGGTAGCAAAACAGACACACAGACCAGTAGAAGAGAATCAAGAGTCCAGAAGTTAATCCATATTTATATGGGCAAATAATTTTCAACAAAAAAGCCAAAAACATGCATAAAGAAAGGAAAGCCATTCAATAAATGGTGCTGGGCAGACTGGAAAGCCACCTGCAAAAGAATGAAACTAGACTGTTGTCTATCACCAGACACCAAAATTGACTCAAAATGGATTAAGAACCTGAATGTAATACCTGAAACAATAGATTGCATAGAAGAAAACATAGGAACTAAATTTAAGGACCTTGGACTTAAAGAGGATTTTATGAATTTGACCTCAAGGCAAGGTAAGTAAAATAAAAAATAAATGAATGGGACTACATTAAGCTAAAAAGCTTCTGCACAGCAAAGGAAACCATGAACAAGGTAAAAAGACAACCATCAAATGGGAAAATATATTTGCAAGCAATGTCTCTGTAAGGGCCTAATATCCAAAATATACAAAGAACTCATACAATTTAACAACAACAAAAAAAGAAACAAGCCAATCAAAAACTGGGTAAAGGATCTGATCAGACGCTTCTCCCAAGACATACAAATGGCCAATAAACATATGAAAGGATGCTTAACATTGCTAACTATTGGAGAAATACAAATCAAAACCACTGTGAAATGCCATTTCACACCTGTTAGAATAGCTGTTATCAACAGGACAAGTAATAACAAATGTTGGAAAGGATGTGGAGAAAAAGGAACCCTCATATACTACTGATGAGCCTGCAAATTGATACAGCCACTTTGGAAATACAGTATAGAGGTTCCTCAAAAACCTAAGAATTGATTTATCATATGATCCAGTAATCCCTCTATGGATATTTACTCCAAAGACTTGAAAACTCATATCCCAAAAGATATTTGCACACTGATGTTCATAGCAGCATTATTCACAGTGGCCAGAACACAGAAGCAACCATGGATGATTGGATATAGAAGCTATGGTACACATATACAATAGAATATTACTCAGCCATAAGAAGAGATGAAATACTGCCTTTTGCAACAACATGGATGGAACTTGAGATAATTATGCTAAGTGAAATAAGCAAGACAGAATAAGTTGAAAACCACATGATATCATTTATATGTAGGATATAAACCTAAAAGCAACAAATAAATATGTCAAACAAATGGAGACTCATGGACATGGAAAATATACTAGTGATTACCAGAGTGTGGGGAGAAGGGGAGAGAGAAATGGGGTAAAAAGGGTCAAATATGTGATTAAAAAAATCTAACTGCGGGCAGTGAACATATAATGTAAAATATATATGACTTACTGTTAAAAAATAAAATAAAATAAATTGTTCCTGGCATAAAAATAAAGGGAGAAAATCACTTAAAAAAAAAAGAAATGATGCATAAGAAAAATTTCCCATTAATTTTCCCCTTCCTTATCCTTATTTTTTTCTTTCTAAGAAGTGATACTTTGCCCACAAAAAATACTGTTGCTCAATTTTTCTTTTTAAAGTATGCTGATTTTGTTTCTCAATGTTGGGAGAACAAATGCTTATTCATCTGAAATAAATTAGAGTTAAAACTAACTACTGAAAATCTGTTTTAATAATAAAATAAGATTTTAATGATAAAATACTGCCTGACAAGTAATTTTTTATAAAATTTGATTTATGAGTATATAAAAAGAGCATTTTATTAATTCACATAAACTTGAAGGATGTCATTAAAACTTTAAAATTAGTAAAGTTTGCATAGAACTAATTCTTAGGCTATAATATCTACAAAATAGAGCCTTTGAATGTAAAACTCTTGAAAAGTGGAAGAATCTAAGGCATTTCAAAATATTTGTTTGGCATTAAATTAAATTGTTAATTATAAGAGATTAAGTGAATAGGAAGATGTTATTTTCTGCTCTGGCCAAGGAGGCAAAAGCCATTTAAGACATTCAAGTTAAAACTCAGGCTGAAATGTGGGATTTCTCATGTTCAGTACTGATTTTGTGGTGGTTATTCATTTCAGTGGTTCACAATAGCATGGGAACTGCACAGGAGACAGGGAGAAAATGCCATTGCAATAAAACCATAAGGGAAGCCTCCTGAGCACCAGTAATGGGAAGAGGAGTTTTACCCTTAACCTGTCCTCAGCTAATGTAACTGAAAAGAGATTTGATCCTCACCAGTGCAGAGAGAGAAGGACCAAGCATTAGCCACATTCCTGATCTTGCACTGAGTGTAAAGAGATTTTAATGATGAGTAAGAATAATTAGAAAAGATGCGTAAGAGATGAAAGCAGGTTGTTTTTTTTTAATTCTGCAGAAGTAGGAAAAGGGAATAGCTTTTGGTAGAAGAAAAACATACCACTAAAAATGATGAAAGGGTTTAGAAATTTTTTTTTTTCAGAAAAAAATATGAGGCATTCCCCAAGATCTGGCCTCTTTAAAATGAAGTGTGAAAAGCTTTATGGAACAACTGGCTTACTTTAAAAGAGGAGAATAAAACATGGAAGCACAACGCACTCAGTTTAAACAGCAGAACTAAAATTGCAGAAAATGGAATACTAAACTTGAGAAGATACCCTAAAAGGCAGAGAAAATGTGAAAACAGAAGTTTTGAGAGAGATTATAGATGTAGAATCTCAAGAAGAATAACTACCCATCCATTTGGTGGAAATTATCCATCATGTGGAAGGGTAGATGAAATTCCTGTAATAAGTGTAGAAGAAAAGGAACAGAGCAAATTGAAAAACATACTAGATAACTTCTAAACAGGCTGAATGAAAAGTATTCTTTTATAATTATTTTATTTTTTTTCTGTTCTTGGGTTTATGTCCCTTTTCTTAATAGTTTTAAGGATATGAGCTATGCAATTTAACATAAACTTTTTGATCAAATGTTAACCAATCTCATAGGTTAAAAATAGCTCACTGTATTTTAATTTAATTTACATTACTCTTATGAGTGTTGTTTTTCTAAACTTTAAAAAATAATTTATATTTTATTCTCTAATAATTTTCATTCCATAACTGTTTTCTAGTATGTTGTCCTTTTTTTTTCTTTTCAAATAGCTTTTCTAGTGACACGTTTGTGACATAGGTAAGAGGGGGAGGGGCCGAGGTGCAAGGATGGAGGCGGCCGGGTGGTAGTATCATGGGATGCCTCCTAGCGTTTCCTAAATCAAGAGAAGCCCATCTTTTCTAAACCTCATTCCTCTTCGCTGCTGTACTTAAGGACAGGGATTCCTGGATGTCCACATAGGAAACAAGAGGCTTAACCTTCGAGTGCTTTGGAATGGAAAAACGGACGACCGTGACCTCGACGTGACTTGAACACGCAGCCTTCTGATCTGGAGTCAGACGCGCTACCATTGCGCCACGAGGTCACAAGAGAAAGATGTCTTTTGATCTTTTAAAACTCTTTTGTTCCGCATATCCCAGTCGCTTTCCTACATGGATCATTTGTTTTTCTTGTGAACTTCAGATCAAATAGAAAAAATGAAGGGGCGGCGCGGAGGGCTTGATTGTAAGAGACTAAAGGACTCCCTGCCAGAGCCCGAGACCCAGGTGTCCCCCAGTCCCTGCCAGACGCCGGCGTTCGGCGTTCTCCCGGGAGAGTTGGGCTCCAAAGCGGGCACGGCGGCGGGAAGGGCAGAGCAAGCCGGGTCTCTGTCGTCCCCGAGCAGTTCATGCTGCTGTCTCCAAGGGCCACTGTAGTTGGGGACACGGCAGGGTCTTCACTCTTGTCCCCACAAGGGCAGACTGCTGCTGAGAAGTGGCTGCCAAAATCCGCAATCCGTGTCAGCGTCCTGTCCCCACGGAAATGATTAAAAGGGGGAAAAAACAAGGCAAAGGTTACACTTAGGAAGTGACTTTGAAACAGCATAAAAATAGAATGCTCATGAGTTGTCGCCTTACCCTCACTCCAATTATACAACTAAAACTCATTTTTGAAAATTTAGACATTATAGAGAAGTGTAATTAAAACTAAAATCAGTGATCCCACCACACACTATAAGTATTTTGATATATTTCTTTCTAGATTTCCTCCCTCCTTCATATACACAAATGTTCTGTCAAACTTTTTGACAGAACATCTGTCAAAACTTTTTAATGCAAAGTATAGCACGAAAACTAGCAGATTTTCTTTCTTTTACATTTTAAAGATATTTTTGGCAGTGGTGGGGGTGGGGTGAGGTTGGCGTTAAGGGGGTTGGGGGAGTGGCTCATCTTGCTGAATTTGTGGATTGACATCTTTCAACAAATGTTGCACCTGCCAATTCTATCTCTTCTGCTATTAATTGGATAGCAATTAGGCAGTAAGTTAGATCTTTTGACCATATCCCACAGGTGCCTTATAATTTTTTTCCTTTCTATTCTTATTTCCCTCTGTTATTCAGCTTGATTGTTTTATACTCATTGTTTAGTATATTCTTTTTTTCTGCTTTGCAAAGTCTGCTGCTAAAGCCAATACTTTGCATTTTATAATTTCCACTTGATTTTTTGTAGGTTTAAATTTTTTGAAATGCACTATCCCATCTTTTTTTTTTTTTATCAATTGTCATCTTTTCTTCAATTTTTAAAAATGTGAATTATAGTAATTTTGAAGTGCTTGGCTGCTAATTACTGGATCATCTCTGGATTTATTTTTATTGACTGTTCTCTCTCCTTCATTATCACCTATTTTTCCTTTTTGTCATGTTGCTTAACTTTTTATCTCTTTCTGGACACTGCGAATGATAAATATAAATTTTAGAAGCTCTTTCTTATTCTGGCAGACAATTCAATTACCAGTAGATCACCTAAATTTGGTCAAAGGTTGGTTTTAGGTTTTATTAACGTGTATCTATTTTAGTTTAGTTTTTATTCCTTGAGCATAGCCCTTATTCCTATAGCATGGTCCTTACTCCTAGAGTGTGGGTTTTCTGGAATCTCAATGCTGGGGGTGTTCATCAAGGTCTATTCATTCTGAATGGGAAAAAATTGCATCAGGTTTCATCCTTGTTTGTCCTTCAGCATCTCCACACACTTAGGCTCCTCTTGGAGTCTAGTCACTTAAAGATGCAGCCCAGGAGTTGGCCAGGGACCCAAGGGCAATTTTCCATGCACATTTCCAAAGTGCCTTCTCTGTAGCTCCCCCTTCTTTCACCATGCTCTTTAAATATAGATTATATCTCCTGAACTTTGATCTCTCTCTAGTGAGATGCTGTTCTTTTTTGGGCTCCAATTCCCTCCTCACCGGTTCAAAAATGTTACCAGAGTAAAAGTCTATAAAAAATGTGGGGCTCAATTCATATGCTTTCCTTCTACCAAGGATCACAACCCAAAGTGGTTGCCAGGGGCTGGGGGCAGAGTGGTGAGGGAAATAGGGAAAGGTTGGTGTAAAGGTACAAATTTTAAGTTATAAGTTGAATAAGGTTTTAGGATCTAGTGTATAACATGGTGACTATAGTCGATAATGGTATATTGTATCATTGAAATTTGCTAAGAGAGTAGAACTAAAACATTCATCCTCTCCCCCTAAATTAAATATGTGAGATGATGGATGCATTAATTAACCTTTTCACAATGTATATGTATATCAAAACATCATGTATACTTTAAATGTCTTACAATTTTATTTGTCAGTTATACCTCAATAAAGCTGGAAACAAGGGATCACAGCCCTGTATTAATTGTCCAGTGCCTTCAAACAGTTCTTTTTTATTATATTTTTTCCAGGTTTGATAGTTGATAGCAGCTACTCCATTGTTGCTAGCAGCAGAAATCCCTAAGTTATATTTTCCAACATCTAATTATAAAAAAATTTCTAACATACATCCAAGTTGCAAGTTTTACAGTAGACTTTTTTGTATACTACCTAAATTCTATTAATATTTTTATATTTTATCCATATTCATTCATTTATCAATCTATCATTATTTTTTAATGTACTTCAAGTAAACTGCAGACATCAGTACACTTGTTCCTAATGGATATATGCATTAATTTGAAGGTAATAGTTTTTCTTTTTTTTTCTTTTAGGCTAAATTTATAAATGATATAATGCGCAAATATTAATTGTTTATTGGCTAAGTTTTAAAAATTTAAATACCTGTGGAACCTAAGATAAACGTTCTATCAAGATATAGAGCATTGACATTACTCTCGAAAGTTCCTTCATGCCCCTTTCCAGTCAATTCCCAACGCCAGCCCTAGGTGAAATCACTATTTTGACTTTTCCCTACCATAGATTATTTTTGCCTATTCCAGAACTTCAAATAAATAAAATTGTACAGTATGTGTTCTTTTTTAAATTTTTTTTCACTTAGCATGTTTTTATGTATGCATCAGTAATTTGTCCCTTTTTGTTGCTAAGAATATTTCATAGTTTTAATATACCATAGGTTATCAATTCTACTGATGGATCCTTGGACTATAGTAATTAAAACAATTAATACTAACATAAGGATTGGCAAAAAAATCAATGGAACAGAATAGACTAACATAAATACATCCACACTTATATGGTCATTTGATTTTCAACAAAGACACCAAAGTAATCTAATGGGGAAATGAAAGTCTAGAGTAAAAGCTATTAAAAAAAATGGAATGTTCATATTTAAAAAAGTGAATCTTGACTATTAACTCACACCATACTAAAAAAATTAATTTGAAGTGTACTGTATATATCTAAACATAAAAGCTAAAACCATAAAACTGGGGTCCCCAAACCCCAGGCTATGGACCTGTACTAGTTGGTGGCCTGTTAGGAACTGGACTGCACAGAAGGAGGTGAGCAGTGGGTGAGCGAGCAAAGATTCATCTGTATTTGCAGCTGTTCCCCAGCACTAGCATCACCACCTCAGCTCCATCTCAAATCATGAGGCATTAGATTCTTGTAGGAGTGCAAACCCCAGTGTGAACAGTGCATGTGAGGAATCTAGATACATGCTCCTTATGAGAATCTAGAGACTCATGATCTGAGATGGAGCTGAGGTGGTGATGCTAGCGCTAGGGAATGGCTACAAATACAGATTAACATTAGCAGAGAGGTTTGACTGCACAGAGACCATAATAAATCAATTACTTGCAGACTCATATCAAAACCCTATCAGTGAGCAGCAAGTGACAATTAAGCTGCATCTGGTGGCAGGCTTTAAGTTAGAATCTGACGCTTAATTTTGTCTACGCATGGCCTGCCCAATATTTTATTTACCACTTCAGTTAACGCCTCTTTCTCGCACTGCGGACTTGTTTCAAATACTGTTTTGGTAAACTCACAAGCTAACCTTAGCCAAAAGGAGTAAAAAACAAATGTCACTGGAGAGCTTCTTTGCAAAAGGGAAAGACCCAATGATGAGATAGCAGAAGACTCTTAAGAATGCCAACAAAAAGACAGCTGCATTTGAAAAAAAATACGAAGAGTCCGACTTAAATTACGGGTTCACTGCAACAGGTGATTCACATTCTCTGAGCCTGCTTTGTATAATATGTGACAACCGGCTATCCAAAAAAGCCACAAAAGCTTCAAAACTGCTTTGCCACATGGAAGCCAAGCATTCTGCATTAAAAAACAAGCCTTTGAAGTTTTTCAAAAGAAAAATGTGTGATCATGAAGAACAGAAACTATTATTGAAGGCCACCAAATCATTAAATGTGTCTGCACTGAGAGCATCATTCTCAGTGGCTAACCGCATTGCTAAAGCTAAGAAGCCCTTTACTATTGGTGAAGGGTTGATCCTGCAAGCTGCTAAGGACATTTGCTATGAACTTTAAGGAGAGGCTGCAGTTCAAAGGTGGCACATGTTCCTTTTTTTGGCTAGAACCATAACTAGATGAACTGATGAAAAAGCAGAAGACATTGCAGCACTATCGTTAAAAAGGATTAATGAGTCACTGTAGTATGTGATCCAGGCTGACAAGTCTAATCATGTTGACAACAAGGCAACAATGCTTGTTTTTATGTGATATATTTTTTAGGAGGATGTGCATTAGGATATGTTATGTGCACTTTTATTGCCAAGCAACAGCTCAGCTGCATAACTATTCAAGTCTTTGAATGATTACATATCAGGAAAACTGAATTGGTCATTCTGTGTCAGTGTATGCACAGATTAAGTGGCTGCCATGACTGGACGACTAATCGGGTCAAAGAGATCACTTCTGAATGTGAATCTATGCACTGTGTCATCCATAGAGAAATGCTGACTAGATGAAAAATGTCACCTGAGCTTAACAATGTCTTGATTAAAATTATAAACCATGTTAAAGTACAGGTCCTTTACTCACATCTATTCATGCAGCTTTGTGAGGAGATGGATGCAGAGAACACATGTCTTCTCTTATACATGGGAGTGAGATGGCTTTCTAAAGGTAGCTTACTGGCTAGAGTTTTTGAGTTATTGAGAGCCAGTCCAGAGATTTCTTTTAGAAAAACAATCACATGTAGCAGCACATTTCAGTAACACAGAATAGGCTGCAAAATTTGCTTACTTGTGTGACCTATTCAATCTGCTTAACCAACTCTATCTGTCACTTCAGGGGAGAATGACAACAGTTTTCAAGTCAGCACATAA
This sequence comes from Macroglossus sobrinus, assembly GCA_004027375.1. Taxonomy (NCBI): domain Eukaryota; kingdom Metazoa; phylum Chordata; class Mammalia; order Chiroptera; family Pteropodidae; genus Macroglossus; species Macroglossus sobrinus. The sequence goes on along the minus strand of PVKZ01003899.1, from coordinate 83,518 downwards.
GTGGCTGCATTCAAAGCCAAACTGCAATGATGGGGCAACAAGTGAACATTGAGATTTTTGACATGTTTCAAACATTAGCAGAGATTTTTAAAGAGACTGAGTCAGGCCTTCTTTCTCCCAGTTGGTGCATGATCACCTATCTCAGCTTTCAAAAGAATTTGAGCATTACTTCCCAATCACAAAAGACCTCCAAACTGGAAAGGAATGGATCTGTGACCCATGTGAATAAGACAGGTGGATTGATTTTGTCTGTGCTAGAAGAGGATCATCAACTGCTTGAGATCACAAATTATGCTGACCTTAAAAGTATGTATGAGACAACTTTAAGTTTCCATATGTTCTATATTAAAGTCAAGGTGGAATATCCTGAGATTGCCACAAAAGCACTGAAAAGCCTGCTTCCATTTTCAACATCCTATCTTTGTGAAACAGGGTTTTCCACAGTGACAGCAACCAAAACAAAAATACAGAGTAGACTAGACATGAGCAACACACTTTGGGTGTCACTGTCTTCCATCACCCCCAGATGAGACCATCTAGTTTTCCTGGGACCAGGAAAACAAGCTCAGGACTTCCACTGATTCTACATTATGGTGAATTGTATAATTATTTCATTATATATTACAATGTAATAATAATAGAAATAAAGTGCACAATAAATGTAATGCACTTGAATCATCATGAACCCATCCCTCTTCTCTTTCTCTCTCCACCCGCTCTGGTCTCTGGTCTATGAAAAAGTTGTTTTCCACAAAACTGGTCCCTGGTGCCAAAAGGTTGGGGACTGCCACCCTAGAATATTTAGAGGAAAATATAGGAGATCAACTTTATGACTTGGGCATAGTCATAGATTGTGGAGAGCAATAAGAGAAAAATGTATCAGTTGAACCTCATCAAAAGTAAAATCTTCCACATATAAAAATCATTGTGAAGAAAAAAAAAGGCAAGCTACAGACTTGGAGAAAACATTTGTTAAACTTATACTTGACAAAGATCCAGTATCCAGGATGTATAAAGAACTTTTATAAAGTAATAATAAAAGAACTAACAATTCAATAACATTAAACAGGCCTTTCACAAATGAAGATATTTGAATGACCAATAAGCACATGAACAAGTGGTGACATCATAATTCAAGAAAATGAAAATTGAAACCACAATAAGCTATCAGCACAAGCTCACCAGAATAGCTAAAGTTAAAAAGGCTGACAATATCAAACTGTGAGGATGTGGTACAAAGAGAACCCTTGCACACTGTAGAATGTAAAATGCAGTTTCTTTTAAACTAAGCATAAACATACCCATACACCAGCAATCCCACTTTTAAGTATTTCCTTAATATAAATGTCCACAAAAACACTTGTACACAAATAATCACAGAAGCTTAAATTAATAATGACCCCCAAATTGGAAATAGTATTATATTTTTGTTAATTTTCACTTAACTCTATACAAAAATTATTAAATATTCTTCCATTGCATAATTCATAATGCCTTGATGGTCATTTTATGGATTCCAATGTTTTACCTAATCAAGTTGTTTTTTCTTCTCAATTTTGACTATTAAAATAATTATAATACAATAGTTGCCCCTGGTTTCTTATAAACAGGAATCACTTGTATTTATTCAAAACTAAAGTATTTAAAAGAGGTACTGAAATCCTATGGGCTTTATATATACCTCAGGAAAGGATAGAAGAGTGGAGCAGAGCCTGGGCCTGAAGAGCTTTAGTGGAGGAAAAATCAAAGACAGGGCTCAGGTCACGACCGAAAGGAGAAGTTCTGTCTGAGGCTGCGGTAGTAATACTCTCCTACTCTCTCATCCATCCCAGAGATTCTGCAGCCTCTGCCTTGTCAAATATAAATGAGGCCTTCTTCTATTGAGTTCATTCTGAGGGTGTTAATGGAGAGCCTCAAATGATCACACATGTGCACAATGGGGAGTCCCTTTTGTTCTGTTTGTACCAACTCATAGAGTCCCAAAGCCTCTATAAAATAAGCCTACTTATCACTTTGAACTTAATACCACATTCTGACTAGCAAGGTTATATATAGCTGGGAAAGATAAAGAAAGTACAATATTATGAGAGTATGATTTGTTATGTTATTGGTTGAAGGCTAGTAGAATTGGGGAGAGAACATGAGAAGTTATAGTTGGAGTCACAAAATCTTTAAAACTCTGAGTCAGATTGGATCTGGGACACTATCTAATTTCCATGAAGTAGGGAAGATTATGTGGCCAATTACATCTCTTGAGATCCTGCCAGTCGAATGGTCTCTGCCTCTCAAGTTCTTTTTTATATCACCAAAGATCTTGTCATCTGTTCATGTTGTATTATTACAGAAAGGCTATTGGGATTCTTGTGGGAATGACTTTTGCTCTTTCCAGTCTTGTGACTTCTACAAAAAGAACATGCTGGCTGTGCTGACCTTATTGTATAAGTCAATATTACCAGAGGTGTAATAGATGGTGGCCCAAAAAGGAAATCTGATTGGTTTAGAGAAACTTTCACTTTCCTTCAGTATTTCTCACACCAAAATATGAAATCATGATCAGATTCCTTTGACTTGTGAAGGTGTTTTTCTTCTCCAAAAGGCTCCTATGGATATTAAAGTAGTGATCTCACTGTCACCATTCACTTTAGAGAAGAAGCTTTAGTGCAATGGGAATTTTGGAAATGTTCCTGGGAATTTTCCAGGAGCAAGCTCTTATAGAATTGGACAGAGTTGGCCACAGACATATTTTCTTCTTGCTTTTACTCTGTGCCAACCTTGGCTTCACTGGTCACTTATCCCCACTGGACAGAGCTTCCAGAGAGTAAGAAAGAAATAAAAGACCATCAGGATTATCTATGGCAATAATGTCACTTTAAGTGACAGTGTGGTGTTCTGCTCATATGCAAAGATTGGGAGAAACTCTTAGTATAGATGGAATGGCAGGAGTTGAAAGTTTTCTCTCAAAGGTTTGAATCTTGCTCACCTCAATTATTTTTCTATTCTATAAAGCTCATTTCCTTCTTATAGAAGTTTTATATGAAAATAATAAGGCTCCTTTCCCAATTTCTATGGAATGCAAAGATTCTCACACTTAGAGAAGGCAATACCAAATAGTAATTATTAAAAAGAGTGTGATTGTTCGATGTTGACGAAGATGTGGAGGAAGGAGTCACTCTTGTATATAACTGATAAGAGCCACTTGCTTTTGGAAGGCATTTGGTATGTGTACTAAGTGGCCTTGTCACTATGTGTACCTTGCCCCAGATTTTTCATTTTTATGACCCTGTGAAAACATTTAAAGATGTTTGCAATGATTTTCCTGTAGGGCTATCAAAGTTGTTTATGATAATGAAAAATTAGAAGTAATCTCAGCTACTCCATTCCATAATCAGTCTAGATTTTCAAGCTATGAAAGGCAGAGAGACTAACCCAGGTTAGGTTCCCCCAGGAAGACGACTCTGAGATGAACCTTAGCATAGAGGCTTTTGGGATCACATGTTGTAGAAGACAGAAAAGTTGGGCTATTATGCAGTCTCAGTAAAGGCATCAGCTGGCCTCACAAAGTGCTCTAGAGCTGAGATTGTCCTTCAGAATTGCCCCAGTGTTGAGTGGAAAGGTCAGATCTTTGCTCCTGTGTTAATTGTCTTTGGATGTGGGCTGTCCCAGGAATGGAATGTACTTGTGGGTAATGTGACTCTCTTAAGCTGAGAACTTCTTACCAGCAGCACTTCTAGCAGCTGGAGAATAAATTCTTCAATTCTGAAAGGGAGAACTGGGTGACAGCATCCACTGCAGTCCATACCTTTCACCACATGGATTCATTTCTTCATATAAATTTTGGGAGAAGCAACTCAGAATTCTGGGGAGCCTTTTTTCTGGAAGAAATGTGTAAGAGGGATGAACTTCCCTCCTCTGCAGCTGGTCTTAGGGTTGCAAATTAAATTTATTGTTGCCCTCCTCTAATATCCATTGTAGATGCTCCTCAACCTCAGCTAGCACCCTGCTGGTCTCAGTAGCTTATTAGTTGACGTGACTCAGACACTCTTCATCCCTGAGGCCCTGGTTACCATGGGCTTCTCAGGCTATGATTGTTGTACTTATACATTTATTACCAAAATGAGGTATTCTAGTACTATAGTGAATTATCTAGGTGCCAAACATATTCCTTCCTTCTCCCACTGTGTAACAATAGCCCTACTTTCTCCTAATGATCAGGATCAAATATCCCTGTCATGATGGTGACTCCTCTTCTTTCTGGCTGGTCCCTTGGCAGCAGCTGTCATGTATAGCTTCAAAGGACTATTGATGTGCTTCTCGAATGAGTTGTTCTGCCATGGAAATCAAGCCCTCTAAACTGCAGCACCCAGGTTTGTGGGATAGAGAAGTACATATTCCTCAACTGAGTCATTGAGAGTGATGGTAAGCCAAGTATCTCCTGTTTCCACTCCTTGATTCCCAGTTTATACCTTCTATCCATCAGGAACATCATCATATAAAAGTAGTTGATTTAAAATATATACTACACTTGGAGGATGGGGCCCTATCCTTGTAAAGTATTATCTCCAAACTGGCACTTCAAGTGTGCCTCCAACAGGCCACTCCATGTCCATCACTCTATCAGTCTGGCAGCTACTAAAGAATGTGGTATGTGATGTGACTAGTATATCCCATGATAATGTGCACACTCCTTTACCTCTCTGTTATAAAGTGTGTTCCTTGGTTCAATAAGATGTAATATGGGACCCCATGCCAGTGAATAAGGCATTCTATAAACCTCAAGTTAGTGAGTCATTTTGACTGAGGCCTTGCAATCAAGAAAGGCAAACATAAACTTACAATATGGGTTGATTCCAGTTATATAAACTAATGTTGCCTCCAGAATAGAAGGGTTCCAATATAGGCAACTTGCCACCAAGTGTCTGGGTGTCCTAGTGATTTGGTAACCATGTCGGGAACTTAGCATCTGTTGCTGGAAGGTTGGATATTCAGCAATTGCTGTATATAAATCAGTCTTGGAAAGAGGCAGGCTATGAGTTTGGGCAAATGCATATCTTGTATCTCTGCCATCATGTCTATTCCACTTATGTTTCTATTGTATCAGCACTGGGTGACTAATAACAGAAGCTGACTGACATTAGCTAAGATTTTTTCACAGAAATGAAGTGTAAGAGGTAAACTTCACAGTTACCTGGCCTTTCCTCTGCAAATAATTTCCAGATTGTGAAGCTCAGGCAAAGAATAACCTTCATAGTGTCAGAGTTTAGATAAGGGGAAATAATCTTGAAGAGATAGCCCTGAAGTTTACATAAAAATTTCCCTCAAATCTTTAGCTGATTCCTAAGCTGTTCATGATGAAAACGAGAGAAGCCCTGTAAAAATCAGCAACCAAGAGGCTAAATAGATGAGCACAGGTTTAAGCAGCTGACCAATAATGAAAAAACAGAAATTATCGTTTAAGATCAAGTTCTACCAAGTTAGAAGGGCTTGGTAAAAACTTTGGTAAACACCATTCTATTGAGACTCTAAAACCATGCTTTGGAAGTAAGGATTGAGCTGAAATAGACCAACTTTAATAAAGCTTAAAGTCAATCACAAATGGGATCAAAGTGATCCACTAGTATTCTTTTTGTCTGTTAAAATAAAAATTGATCCTTCCCTCTTTAGAGGATGATACATTAATACTTTAGAGTTTTTAAAAAAATCTATATCGTCAGGCATCAAATAAAATATTAGAAAGTATGCTAATAGAAAAAAGAATCAGCTGACTAGATCTGAAGTGATTCAGCTATTGAGGTTAACAATCAAGGATTTAAAAATAAATATTATTAATATAGTCAAGGAAAAAGAAAAAGAATGGAGAATTTCAGCAGACACCTTGAATCCATATAAAGACAGGACAAAAATTTCAGAAATGAGAAATCTGAATAAAATTAAGAATTCAAAAGGTGGGTTTAATAGCAGATTAAAAACAGCAGAATAGATATTAGTTAATAAATATTAGTGGAAAGTATCCAGTTTGATATAAAAAGAGAAAAAAATGATGGAAATCCAGAAAGCATTAAAAAGCATCTGGAACATGATGAAAGGTCTAATTTATATACATATCATTGGGATCCTAGAATAAAGAAGAGAGAAAATAGGGTAGAAGAAATCTTTAAAGAAATACTGGCTGAGAATTTCTCCCCACTGGTGAAAGACTTCATAGCACAGTCTCAAGAAGCTCTACAAATTGTAAATATGATTTTAAAACCAACAGAAAAAGCTTCCATGCCTGGGCACATCACATTAAAACTTATGAAAACCAAAGTCAAAGATAAAAATCTTAGAAAAAATATATGAAAAAAATAAAAACAATAACAGAATCATACTTGACATTTTAACAGAAACTCTGAGAGCCAGAAGTCAGTGGAATGTTATTTTTATTTTAGGTGATGAAAGAAAACAATAAAACCCAAAATACCATCTTGGAGCCCTAATTAAGTGAAAATATTCTTCCTAAATTAATGCAAAATAAAGATATTTCAGATAAAAGCTGACATAACCCCTGGAATACTACAATAAATGCCAAAAGAAATTAACCAGGCAGAAGAAAAATGATCCCAGTTACAACAAGGGACTTCAGGAAAGAATAAAGAAGACTAGAATAGGCATATATGTGAATAAATATAAATAAACATTGCTTAAAACAACAATAATTATAATATCTTTTGGAGTTTATAACATATGTAGAAATAAAATATATAACAATGACACTAAAGTTAAGAAGTAAATGGAATTAAATTATTTGTTTTCTCATTGCTATGAAATGTTAAAATATTAATTTTGAGTGCACCAACGATCCAAAGATTCATAAAGAATTCTAAGGGCAATGATGTTCAAACATTTCAGTCTCAGAAACCCCTTACAATTAAAAAAATTATTGAGGAAACCAAAGAGCTTTTATTTATGTAGGTTATATCTATTTATATATATATTTGAAATTCAAACAGGGAAATTAAAATATTTATTTATTTAAAAACACAATAAACTATATTATATTGAAAAATAACATTTTTGATAAAAATAATATTTCCAAAACAAAAAATTAGTGCAAAGAGTGGTTGCTGTTGTTTTAAATTTTTGCAAATTTTGTAATGTCTGACTATATTAGTTTGCTAGAACCGCCAAAACAACATACCACAGACTAGGTAGATTAAACCACAGAAATTTATTTTCTCACTTCTGAAGTCAGAAGCCCAAGATCTAGGTGCCTGCAGGATTAGTTTCTCCGGAGGCTTCTCTCATTGGCTTGCTGGTAGTCACCCTCCTGCTGCTTCTTCACATTATTGTTCCTCTGTATGTATATCCCTGGTGTAGTCCTGTGCATCCAAATCTCCTCTTCTAATAAGGACACCGGTCATATTGGATTAGACTATAGCTTTATCTTAATTTATCAACACTTTAAAGGCTCTATCACCAAATAGTCACATTTTGGGGTAGGGAAGTTAGAGAGCTTCAACATATAACTTTTGGGGAACATGATTCAGTCAATAACAATGGCTTAATAAAATATAGCTGAATTCTCAGATCTCCTGCATTATTTTTTTTTGCAATATCATGTGTCATGCAGCTTCTGAAAAATCCCAGTCTACTTTCATAAGAAAAATGAGAGTGAAAGGATAAATAATATTTTTAAATTATTATGAAAATGGTTTTGAGAACCACTGCTGTAGGGTAAGCACTAACTTAATAAATTAACATATAATTAAATTGAATAGAGTAGAAAATGAGATAATGAAAAATATTTGGTGAATTCAAAGAAAAGCAAGAAAGGAGAAATAAAAAAAGATACAAATAAAATATAGCAAATAACAAAATGACAGATTTACACTAATATATTAATAATTACATTAAATGTAAATAGATTAAACACTCCAATTAAAAAACAAAGATTGTCAGACTAGATAAAAAATAAGACCCAAATATATACCTCTGATAAGAGACATATTTTTAATATATGGACACAGATAGGTTGAAAACAAAAAGAATAAAAAAAAGTAAAACTATGTGTATTTGTTTTCTACTGATGCATAACACATTAATGCAAACAGTAGTTTAAAACAATAACTATTTATTAGCTTACTGCTCTGTAGATCAGAAGTTCAAGCATGGCTTGGCTAGACCTCTGCTTGGGTTTCAAAGGCCAAAATAAATGAGTCAGCTGGGTTATCTTGAAACTGGAAAAGAATCCTTTTCCAAGTTCCCTCAACTTGTCAGTGAAATTCAGTTCCTTGAATTTATGGGACTGAGGTTCCTGTTTTCTTGCTGGCTGTCAGCAAGAGTGCTCTCAGTTCCTAAAGAATGCCCATATTCTTTGTCACATAGCCCCTCTATCTTCAAAGCTAGCAATGAAGAATGTCATTTACTTCGAATCCTCTTCAATATGTCAAGTCTCTTTCACCAGGAAGAACCTCATACTTTTTAAGGTCTCACCTGATTAGGTTAGGTCCCCTGAGAGTGATTTCTTTATCTTTGAGTCAACTGACTTGGGATCTTAATTACATCTGTAAAATCTCTTCACAAAAGAAGCTAGATTAGTGTTTGATTGAATAACTGGAAATTTCTTGCATACCAGGGCCTGAGAATTGGGGACCATTTTAGAATTCTGCCTACCACAGTGTGTACACACTAATCAAAAGAAAATTGTGTTGGCTATGTTAATATCATAAAATTAGAATTGTGACAAAAACATTACTTAAGAAAGAGAAGGATACTGAATATTGCTAAAAGAGTCAACTGAATAAGATATAGATATAACAATCCTAAATTTATATGCACTGACTAATATAGCTTCAAAGTGTATAAAATAAACATTGCTGGAAATAAAGGAAGATAAGTCTGCAATTCGTTAAAAATTTGAAGATAAAATTCTTAGTAGCTGATAGAATAAGCAGAAAAATAAATCACTAAGAATATAGAACATTTGGATAACATTATTAACTTGATCTAATTTTTATAGAACATTACATCTCACTGCAGAAAATTAGAGGGCAATTCCTAATTCCATACAGTTCAGGTGAACATTGAACATTTACCAAAATAGACCAACAAATTTCTAATGATGGAAATAATATAGGGTGTTCTTTGACCACAGTGGAATTAAACTAAGAATCTATAATATATAAATGGAAAATCTACAAATTCTTTGAAATTAAGCTACACATTTATAAATAAACCAAGGATCAAGGTAGAAATGACAATGGAACTTAGAAAATATTTATAACTGAATGATAATAATAAAACATATCAATATATACAAACAGAAAAATTAACTCAAAATGGATCATAATCTTATACATAAAATCATATAACTTCTAAAAGAAAACATCAGAGAAAAACTTAAGGATAAGTGAAGATTTCTTAGATAGGACCTAGAAAGCACGTCCCATAAAAAAAGAAATGTGAAACTGATATTATTCAAAATAAAAAAAAATCTGTTCTTCAAAAGACACCACTAAGAAAGCTAAAAGGAAAGACAAAAGCTGGAAGAAAATATTTGCAACACATGTCTGACAAAGAACTTGTATCTAGACGATATGATGATGATTGATGATGATGATAATAATGATGATGATGATGACAACGATGACGATAGCCTCATATAAATGGCAAAAAATTTAAACAATTACTTCACAAAGGAGAGATATAAATGGCCATTTAACATATAAAAATGTTCAACACTATTAATCTTCAAAGAAATGCAAACTAAAACCATGAAGTACTACTTATACACATTAGGAAAGCTAAAATTAAAGACTGACAATACCACAAGTTGGCAAGGCTAGGAAGGAGTAATGAACACTTTTACATTTTTGGGTTGCAAAATAATATAAACACTTTGGAATACAACTTGGCAGTTTATAAATTATACATACATTTACCATATGACCCATAAATTTGAAAACTAAGTATTTATATAATATAAATGGAAATATATCTGCACAAAAACTTATTCATGAATGTTAGTAGCAGGTTTATTCATAATAGCACCAAACTGAAAACAATTCAAATACCCTTCAATGGGTGAATGAATAAATAGTGGTATACTGATACATGGAATATCAATCACCAATAAAAGGGAGTGAAGTACTAACCCACACATGAATAATCTCAAAATTTATGCTGAAAGATGGTAGATACAAAACAATATATATGATATAATTCTCTTTATATGAAACTATGGGCACCTGACAACTCTAAAACATAGTGACAGAAAGTGGATTAATGATTTCATGGAGTTAGAGGTGGGGAAAATTGTTTGGGAAAGAGTACAAGAAATATTTTAGGTGATGCAATGTTCTATGTCTTGATTTTGGTTGTGGTTATACAGATGTGTAAATTTGCTAAAACCTATTAAAATATAAACCTAAATTTGGTACAATTTATTATATATAAACTATAGTTCAGTAAAGGTGACAAAAGCCTCCATTAGCTAAATAGGTGTTTACAGAAGAATTTAGGGTGTTAAATGCAAATATCTGGATAAAAAGAAAGGTTGACAATCAACTAAGATTTCATTTCAAGAAGCTAGAAAAGAGAACAGGTAATCAAATTCAGATAAAGTAAATAGAAAATAAAAGAACATGAATCAATGAAAAAGAAATTAGCTGTATAATAGTTAAGAGGTGGTTTTAAAAATTTTTATATTACTTATAGGTATGCAGTTCAACAGTTAGACATTTATATAATTTATGAAGTGATCCCTCCAATTACTCTAACACCAAATTTGGCATTACACACAACCATTACAATAATATTGACTATTTACCCTTTGTTATACTCTAAACCTTTGTCACTGTTTTGTAAATAGTAATTTGTACTTCTTCATCCCTTTGCCTTTTTCACCCAGCCCTTCTCGCAAATCCCTCCCGTCTTGTAATCATTAGTTAGTTCTCTGTATCTGTGAGTCTCTTTTTGTTTAGTTTGTTCATTTCTTTTCTTCCTTAGATTCTGCGTATAAGTGAAATCATATGGTATTTATCTTTCTCTGTCTGACTTATTTCACTCAGCATAGGACCTTCTAGGTTCACCTATGTTGTTGCAAATGGTTAAAATTTCATTTTTTAATGGCTGAGTAATATTTCATTGTATATATGAACCATAGCGTCTTTACACAATCGTCTATTGATGGCCACTTAGGTTGCTTCCATATCTTGGCTATTGTGAATAACATTGCCATGGACATAGGGGTGTATATATCTTTATAAACTAGTATTTTGGTTTTCTTTGGATAAATTCCCAAAAGTGCAATTGCTAGGCCAAAAGATAGTTCTATATTTTAATTTTTTGAGGAACCTCCAAACTGTTTTCCATAGTGGCTATATCAATTTGCAATCCTACCAACAGTGTACAAGGGTTCCCTTTTCTCCACATTCTTGCCAATACTTTTTGATTTTTGATGTATTGATGGTAGCCCATCTGACAGGTGAAATCATTGTGGTTTTAATTTGCATTTCTCTGATGATTAGTGATCTTGAGCATCTTTTCATGTGTCTGTTGGCCATCTGTATATCATCAATTCAGGTCTTCTGACTATTTTTAAATTGGATTTGTTGTTGAGCTGTATGAGTTCCTTATAAATTTTGGATATTAACCTGTCAGATATATTGTAAGCAAATATCTTCTCCCATTTGGTAGGTTTTCTTTTAGTTTTGTTGATAGTTTCCTTTCCTGTGCAAAATCTTTTTAGTTTGATGTAGTCCTATTTGTTAGTTTTTCTTTTGTTTCCCTTGTCTGAGAAGATATATCAGAAAAAAACAACTACTAAGAGCAACCTCAGAGAGTTACTGCCTAAGTTTTCTTATAGAAGTTTTATGGTTTTCGGGTCTTACATTTAAGTTTTTAATCCAATTTGAGTTTATTCTTGTATATGGTGTAAGAAGGCGGTCCAGTTCCTTTTTATTTTTGCATGTATCTGACCAGTTTCCCCAACACCATTTATTGAAAAGACTGTTTTTACTCCATTGTATATTTGCCTTCTCTGTCATAGATTAAATGACCATATAGGTGTGGATTTATTTCTGAGCTCTCTATTCTGTTCCATTGATCTATGTGTGTTTTTACTATAACCTTGTAGTTTAGTTTGATATAGGAAGTGTCAACTTGGTCCTTTTTTTCTCAAGATTGCCATGGCATTAGGAATCTTTTATGGTTCCATTTAAATTTTAGGATTATTTGTTCTAGTTCTCTGAAAAATGCCATTGGTATTTTGATAGGGATTGCATTGAATCTATAAATTGCTTTGGGTAGTATAGTCATTTTAACAATGTTATTCTTCCTACCTATGAGGACAGTAGATGCTTCCGTAAATGAAAATAAATTTGTATCTTCTTCAATTTTTTTTCAGTGACATAATATTCCAAGAACAGGCTTTTTACCTCCTTGGTTAATTTTATTTCTAGGTATTTTGTTGTGTTTGATGCATTTGTAAACGAAATTGTTTTCTTAATTTCTCTTTCTGATAGTTCATCATTGGTGCATAAATATACAACTGACTTCTGAATTTTGTATCTGCTACTCTCTTGAATTCATTTATAAGTTCTAACATTTTTTTTTTGGTAGAATCTTTAGGGTTCTCTGTATATGGTATCATATTATCTGCAAACAATGATAGTTTTACTTCTTTCTTTCTAATTTAAATGCCTTTTATTTCTCTTTCTTGTCTGATTGCTGTAGCTAAGACTTCCAATACTATGTTGAATAGAAGTGGTGAAAGTGGGTATCCTTGTCTTGATCTTGATCTTTCCTCATTGAGTATAATGTTAGCTGTAGGTTCATTATATATGGCCTTTATTATGTTGAGGTATATTCGCTCTTTTCCTACTTTGCTTATTTTTAAAAATCACAAATGAATGCTGTATTTCATCAAATGCTTTTCAGCACCTGATGATGTAATCATATGATTTTTATCTTTCAATTTGTTAATATGGTGTATCACATTAATTGATTTGTGGATATTAAACCAAACTTGCATCCCAGGAATAAATCTAACTTGATCATAACGTATGATATTTTTAATCTATTGCTGAATTTAGTTTGCTAATACTTTGTTGAGGATTTTTGCTTCAATGTTTATAAAAGATAATGGCCTATAGTTTTCTTTTTTTGTACTGTCTTTCTCTGGTTTTGGAATCAGGGTAATAATGGCTTCATAAAAAGTTAGGAAGCCTTTCCTCCTCTTGAATTTTTGGAATAGTTTGGGAAGAATAGGTATTAATTCTTCTTTGAATGTTCAGTAAAATTCACCTATGAAGCTATCCAATTCAGGATTTTTGTTTTTTGAAATTTTTTATTATTTTATTATTATTTTTTATTACTGATTTGATTTTTGTTGGTGGTAATCGGTTGGTTCAGATTTTCTGTTTATTCATGATTCAGTATTGGGATAGTGTATGTTTCTAGTAATGTATAAATTTCTTCCAGATTGTCCAATTTGTTGGCATATAATTGCTCTTAGTATTTTCTTACAATCCTTTGTTTTTCTGTGGAGTCCATATTTACCTCTCTTTTGTTTCTGATTTTATTTGGGTCCTCTTTTTGTTTTCCTGATGAGTCTGGTTAAAGGTTTATCAATTTTGTTTATCATTTTGAAGAACCAGCTTTTGGTTTCATCAATCTTTTGAATTGTTTTTTCTAGACCCTATTTCCTTTATTTCCACTCTGATCTTTATTATTTCCTTCTTTCTACTCAATTTGGGTTTATTTGCTGTTCTCTTTCTAGTTCTTTTAAGTGTAAGGTTAGGTTAATATTTAAGATTTTTATTATTTCTTGAGGTAGGCCTGTATTACTATAAATTTCCCTCATAGGACTGCTTTTGCTGTGTTCCATAGGTTTTGAGTCATTGTATTTTCATTTTTGTTTATTCTTAGGTATCTTGATTTATTCCTTGATTTCATTGTTAACCCATTCATTGCTTATTAACATGTTGTTTAGCCTTAATGTGTTTGTATATTTTCCAGGATTTTTCTTATGTTGATTTATAGTTTCATACCATAGGAATTGACACCTGACATGATTTCATTCCTCTTACATTTATTGAGACTTGTTCTGTGGTCTAACACGTGGTCTTTTCTGGGAAATGTTTCACGTGCACTTGAGAAGAATGTATAGTCTGTTGCTTTAGAGTGAAATTCTCTAAAAATATCAATTAAATTGATCTGGTCTAGGGCATCATTTAAGGCTGCTGTTTCCTTATTGATTTTCTGTCTGGAAGTTCTGTCCATGGGTGTTAAAGTCTCCTAATATGTGTGTATTACTGTTAATCTCTCCTATGGTGGTCAATTAGTGCTTTATATGTGTAGATCCTCCTATGTTGGGTGTGTATGTTTACAACAAGAGGGTTATGTCTTCTTGTTGTCTTGATCCCTTTATCATTATGTAATGCCCTTCTTTATCTCTTATTATAGCCTATGCCTTAAAGTATATTTTGTCTGATATAAGTATTGTTGTCCCAGCTTTTTTCATTTCCATTTGCATAAAATATCTTTTTTCCTCCATTTGCTTTCAGTCTGTATGTGTCATTTGATATAAGGTGGGTCTCTTTGAGACAGCATATGTATAGGTCATGTTTCCTTATCCATTCAGCTACTGTCGATCTTTTGACTGGAGCATTTAGTCCATTTATATTTTATTAATTTTTATTTTTTATTTTTAAAATTTCAATTAGTTTCAAGTATACAGTACATTGGTTAGACATCTATATAGTTAGTAAAATAATTTCCCCAACTGCTCCCTCCCTCCCTTGACCTTCCACCTAGCTAATGTATTAATGCTAATTGCAATCCTTATGCCATGCTTCCCATCTCTGAGACCATCTATCAGCTACTAATTTGTACTTTTTTAACCTTTCACCCCATTCTCTAAGCCCTCCAAAGCCTGCTCCCCTCTGTCCATCACCAAATGGTCCACTATAATTGTGAGTCTGTTTTTGATTAGTTTGTTCTTTTTATTCCTTAAATTCAGTATATAAGTGAAAACATATAGTGTTTATTTTTCTCTGTCTGACTTAAATAACTTCTAGGTTCATCAAAGCAATATCTTTTTTCATTCTCTTCCTTTTCATATGTAGGGGTCTTGTTTTCTTATCCTTTCAGCCACTCTATCTTTGAGTGGAGCACTTAATTCCTTTCCATTTGAGGTACTTATTGATAGGACTGTAGTTGTTACTATTCTTTATTCCTGTTTTTGATACATGTTTTTTCTTCTTAAAGAAGTCCCTCCAACATTTCCTGTAATACTGGCTT